>JAXGGA010020881.1:0-17509 GCA_038373865.1 Uloborus plumipes | reverse complement strand
AAGCCTTATGAGTCTAGAACGGGAAAAAAGTATTTTGACTTTCTCTCCGATTGCATTAATTGTTATTGTTGTTGATCATTCCACATGATGTAGTCTTAAGATAAATCATGTGAGTCTTGGAAAGATGTATTTGACTTCCATCTTAATTGCATCCATTGATATTATTGTTGATTTTCTCAATATGGTCTAGCCTCATGCTAGACCAAATCCACAATCCAAAAATCCTGAACAATCAAAAAAAAAAAATCTGGTATGGACCCCACACTACTTCCTTTTACGTGTAAATTTCTTAGTAGTTGCCTTAAGTGTTAAAAAAGTGCTTGGAGTGAGCAAGGTAACAATTCAAATATTTACTCCCCTAATCTACCACGAAACAATGCAAAAAATATTTTACAATGGTTATTTTTCTAAATATTGCTGATTTTAATATCATTTAGTGAATTTTTCGCAAAATATCGCCAATAGCGCCAAGTTGAACCCAAATTCAAAAAATAATTTTTTCGCCAAATTTGTCGCCAACTTGGCGATATATCGCCAAGTTGGCGTCAAACACTTGGCGACCAAAAGCTTGGCGACATGTCGCCAAGTAGTGGCGCCAGTTCATATCACTTGAGTCTGTATTGAAATTAACATTGATTTACCCCAAAAAAGGGGTAAAAGACCCCTTTGGGAACATTCGAATGCAATCACAAGGGGAGGTGCACAACTAGACCCCCCTCAGAGCCTACATACCAAGCTAGAAGTTTCTACGGCATATAGTTTTTGAGTTATGCGAGCCACATACGCACATACATCCGCACATACGTACATACAGACGTCACGAGAAAACTCGTCGTAATTTACTCGGGGGTGGTCGAAATTGATTTTTCGGCTGTTTGTATGTTGTTAGGTACATATGCACGTGCTGACAGGTCGAAAAAACTACGCGACATTCATTCAGGAGTGAGCAAAGTTAAAATTTAGACCGAAATTTGAGTGAAATTTTTTTCGTGATCACAATACTTCCTTTACTACGTAAAAGGAAGTAAAAAGAGGATTAAGGGCCGCTGTTTATCTCCCTCTAGTTCAAGACCCGCATAGTTAATTAGGTGTTCGAAAGAGACATGTGCACTAAGCAACATTTCAAACACTTTTTGACCTTAGCTTTTTGACCCTTATCAAAAGAGATGTACTTAATATAGCCCCTTGAAATCCTTTATGGTGAACTGAACCACTCGATCAGATTTGATGGTAAGCAATAGATGGGAAGTTCTTAAAGATTCTATTAGTGTTAATATAAATAAAAAGAAGTATTTTGAACTTCATCGATAAATTAGATGGCATGAAATGTCGCAGTTATGTTCTGAGTTGGATACAAATTCACACCAAATTGCAGAATACCGAACAAACACACCACAAGAACTGCTTTTCATACGAGAATTCACCCCCTCCCCCCTTTCAATCAGTGGGGCCTCGAGTGAGAGTCCCTCTTGCCCTTGCGAAAATCAAGGCCTGATTGTAAGAACACTACCTAGACCTTGTCCATTTACCAGGGGTCAAACGGAAAGATCTTCCGCTTCTGTCGATTTGATACTTTTAATTTGAAGCAGAAACATCGATTTTATCCTTTTTCCACGGTATTAATAAGTTAGTATATTAGAGGTGACCGACGTATATTAATGTAATTTCTTTTTGAAGTTGTAACATAAAGAAGTGGAGCACTAGAACTTAAATTAATAACATGATGAATGCTTTCAAGTGACAAATTTCTCGTATCTCCACGATCCAATTTCCTCATCAATTGCTTTTTAATTGGTGTTCATTATGGAATCTGAAAGCATCCTCTTAACTCTGCATCATTTTGCCATCCTCTACTTTATCTTCAGTGTCTATCAGTAAGTACGTTAGAAACAGCAATATACTCTTCAAAATTCTTCGCGCTCGCTTACTTAGTAATTTCCGGAGCATGACATTTTTTTTTTCTTTCCAAGGGCGTCGTCGATTTATGCGAGGGTAAAAGTGGGGAAGAATCTGGGCGGGAACCAGAACCGTGTTCGAAATGGGGATGACGCCACCTGATGATTCGACGCCCAAGGGCGGGAACTTTCGCTTTCTCTCGCTTTCGGCGGCGAGACCTACTTCTCCCGGAGAAAGAAGGCATCCGACAATCAAGAGCTTGCCCAAGGAAAGATGTCAGTGATACGCGGAATGGGGTCCTCTTGGGCTTCGGGCGACATTCTCTTTCGGGCCCCTCAAAATGGGGGCCTACTTCGGACCCGTCCCGAAAAGTTCCTCTGAACATCGGATCTAGTTTAATAATGAAATCAGAAAACATTACTAGAGGAAAGGAACCAAAATTGACGTAGGTATACACTGCAAGAAATAAAATGCTGTTTTTGCAGAATAATACAGCCAATTTTGTAGTAATAAACCATAAAAATAGCTAATTTTGTAGTTTATTACTGTGCATTTTAGTTTAAAGAGAGACCTCTGCTGCCAGCATTGTACAGTTGATTTTACTGCATAATACAGCTAATTTTATGGTAATTAGCTAAAATTGCTAATTCTACAGTAATAAACTGTGAAGTCGTACATGTTAAAGTTTATTATTGAGCATTTTACAGTTTTAAACTGGAACCTCTGATACCAGTATTATACTGTCAAAACAAGTTTATTTTTCGCAGAGCTGCAAACCGACATACCAGTATTTTTCTATAAGTAACTCAACTAGAGTCACTCACAGTATAATTACTAGTTTCACCACCAGAGTCATTTATTGCAGAAAAACATTGGTATGCTGTTTACTAACCTGCGTCAGTTTTGGGGATTTTCCTCTACTTCAGCAAGGTTGTAAGCATTTGGGATAGTTTACCAGAAACAGCTCTTTCTCGCATTGATTTGTATAGTTTTAACAGGATAAGTGATCCTCATTGGGGACGGACACACTGCATTTTATTTATTTATTTATTTTTTTTTTTTTGCAGTATAATACTGAAATTAGAGGTTTCAGTTTTTAAAACTGTAAAAGTGCAGTAATAAATTGTAAAACTAGCTATTTTACAGTTTATTACTGTAAAACAAACAATTTTACAGTTTACTACTGTAAAAATTAAGTAGTTTTGCAGTTTATTACCTTAAAAAAAGTTAATTATACTGTAAAACAACAGTGTAATAATGGCAGCAGAGGTACCAGTTTAAAACTGTAAAATGCACAGCAATAAACTGTAAAACTAGTAATTTTACAGCTTAATACTGTAAAATTAAGCAGTTTTACAGTTTATTACTGCAAAATTACAATAAAATTAGCTGTAGTATACTGTACAAACAACATTCATTTTTTATAGTGCACGAAAATCTGACTAGAACCAGCCTAGTTGGGCCCAAAGCCTGTTGCTGGTGAGCGTTTCGTACGAGCCGTTTTTCTGACAAGAGTTTTAGCACAAGCCACAATCGAATTAAATTTAAGTCAAGACGGAAAATAAATAAATAAGTAAATGCATCCTTTCGCGTAAACAGGGCCGTGGAGTCAGACTGATTATTGGGAATGGAGTCTGAATCGAAATCTCTAAAATTTTAGGAATCTGAGTTCATTTTCCTGCCAACTCCACAGTCCTGCTCATAAATATGTCCAAATGATATACAGTATGTATGAGGGTGATATGTAGAATAACTGGTTTTCAGTTTTAGATCAAACCTGATAAAAATGACCCCCCCCCTTACCCTCTTTCCCCACAGCCAAAATAGAAATAAAAATTAAAAAAAAATCCCCCCATAGTCACGAATACATTGATTTTCGTAAGTTCTCCCCCAAACTACATTTAGGTCGAAACTTTTCTTCCAAAATACTTCACACTTCACACACTCGAGGGTCCCCCGTACCCACCACAACTCGTGGTTTAACCGGGATAGGACCCTGAAGAGCACTCTGTTATTTTTGAAACAGAACTAAGGGTCGAGCAAACCCTTGGCCCAGCGCCCCCAGAGCTATCGTTTCATTTAGAGTACTTTGTGACCACGACATTTTTAACGTCCTCCAGCCACCATTAATCAAGACGGTGGATCTTTGATCGGCTGGGGATCGAACCCGGGTCCCTCCGGTCACGAGTCCGACGCCTTACCGAACGAGCTACCACGGCCCCTTCCAAAATGTGAATACATTTGAATACTTTCATATTAAGGATTGAAATTAATGGTTTTACCATTTCATTAACAATTTTTAAGAGTTTTCAGGATGCTATGCCATTTAATGAAATATATTTCCCTCCATAAACAAGTGCCAAATTAGTTTCCAAAATCCAGTGCTCGTGCACTATTAAGCCGTTCCTAATTTTCTAAGTAATCTTCCACCAGTAATTGCAACATTAGCTAGATTAAACGTGCTCCAGTCACTATCAGGGGACACGAAGAATCTTCAACCGGCTGGCATTAAACCCGCTACCCTCCAGTTACGAGTTTAATACCTTGCTGATCGACCACCTCAATCTACGCTTTCAATGTTCATCTTAACATTGACCAGGAACAGGAGCCAAATGCAATTATCACCGTGACAAAAAGTAAGGACAACTATGAAAACATCCTTCAGGGCAACAACTCCCTATCAAAATACGCACTAAAGACCAGGCAGTCTTCTACATAGTTACCATGCCGGTTCAAAATGTTTTGTAAGCATTTATTTGAGTTTATAATTTACCTGATATGCAACATACAAAACATGACGAAGAAATAATATCATCATATATTTGTAGTTAAACGTCATTAGATTGTAAAGCGTGATCAGGTACTCGTTACGTAAAATAAAGATGTCACTAGAAATGATGCTTTAGTTGATGTTTTTGTAAAAGGAGGTTACCAATCTTGTTTTTATACCTCGAACTCAAATCTAAAACTGGTTGTGTCATTGGTGGAAAGGAATTAGGGGCAGATCTTCGATTTCTTATTGAGAAGGAAAAAAACTTGATATAGCAACTCTTTCCTATCATTTTTAAGTTCTTATACCAAATTTCAACGAAAAAACATTGAAATATGCTGTTTGCAGGCCCCCATAAGTTGCCACCTGGGTACAGTGGCGGATTTAAAATGTCGCAACTGTTGCAATTGTTAGGGGGGATAGAAGCCTCTAAGAAGATCCAAAAAGACTAATCAATAATATTGTATGTAGATATGTTGGTCTCTAAGAGTCCCACAAATGTATTGCGACGTGCCCATAAGCCTGTAATTCCGCCACTCCCGGACAAGGCCCTCGCTTGCTGTCCCTAGATCCGGCACTGCACAGAATTCACAAAAATATCCGCTATTTTTCAAAACATTCCTCCTTATTTTTCTTCCAAAAGCCTACAAACCTTTTTTCTGTGTTGCAAGGTAAACAACACAACAAGACAAAATCGGTTCAACCATGTTATGTACAAAACAAGAATATCTCCTCCAACCTCATTGCAAAGAATGCCGGCAGAATGGTTTCATATTGCACGACTTGGGCACTTGCGGTTTTTCTTTTTACGTTTAGATACCTCATCAGACAAACGTTTCATTCGGTTAATGGCGTCTTCCGCGCTTCGATTCGGGTCAAGGAAGTTGCCATTCCTTGAAAACGTAATTCTGGTCACGAAAAGAACGCTATTCCCCTGCCGGATGAACTTTTTGATTTTCAATAAATTTCAGTTTAATTACTCGGTATATCAGTGAGATAAAAGCGAAAAACATGTTCCTTTTTTTTCTTCCCCTTTTTTCAAAACGTAGTCCTTCCATGATTAGAATTTTGATTTGGAGAAAAACTTACACATCTCAGCATATATATCTCAGCAAATGGCCATGAGGTTTCCGGCGCTTTATCTGCCGCTAGAAGTGAGACACATACGAAATACGTCCATTTGTTTTTCTTTTCTTTTCTTTTTTTCAATTTTTATTTATTTATTTATTTTTTTTGTGGAAAAATAACAGCGACACTTATACCTATATGTTCTGTCGATTAAAATTAATACGACTTGCTTTAAAAAAAATGCAGATCTGTTAAATTTTAGTAATTTGAAAATTTGCATATAGATATTTTTTGTTGTCGCCTATAATTCTCCAGTACATTTTTAACAGGCATTATATCGCGTCATCTTAGATTAAAAATTCATAACCGGAGTCTCAGAAAAATATTTACAGCATAGAAAGTCAAAAAGAATTATTGATGTTGACTAAAACTAAATTTTGAAAGAATCCTCCATTTTACAATTGAAGTTTAAGTTTTTTCCCTCTTTGTCTTCTTTAACAGCAACATCAAATTATAAATCAACTACCAACTACTTGGTCATATTCCTCTTTGTCTTCTTCTAAAACGACGGTGTAATGCTAGAAAGGCCAAAATTAAATTCGAAAATAATGCAACTTGCGATGTTTTTAACAAAACACCAAAGAGCGAAAGAAGCATTTACAAAAAAATAATACCGAGGGAACAATGCTTTGATCTGCTCGATAATGTACTTAGACATAACTATCACCTGATCTTCGATTATTATGTCATAAAGTGGAAATATCTCTATCAGTATGAATACTCCGATCTGCGCTTTATTCGTTTTACAACTGAATCTAGTTCATATTAAGAGCGTCTTTCAAAAATTTAATTGTATCTATGTAACTTTTGAACATGTATTTTGCTGAAATGCTATGTATTTATGCATCATGCATCTGAACTCATCAATACATTTCTGTATCCATCTATCTACGTATGTATGTGGTAAGTCTTTGTGAGGAAAGTTGAACCAAATGCTCAACAGCTGTGTCACATAAGTCAGCACTTTTTTCTGGAAAGTAATGAATGAAAATCGCATTTAATTACACTAAATATAGCTAACAACTTACTTCAAAATTTAGTTCAGCCTATCTTCTTATTTTTAACGAACTAAGTAAATAACATAAAAAAGTGAACAGCGGTATTATTCGTGTTTATGAACAATTCAAGTGTGACTTTACGTCTTTGCCTCTTCGTTAGACATCTCCACACAATAAAGACCCATCCGTCCGTTAAATCATCCGTCTTCTCGGATGCACCAGTGATCCGTTTGTTCTTTGGACTGTAACCGTATCCGTATCTCTTTTCGAATTCGTTCGGTCAATTTTCAACTCCGCCGCTTTGGATCGTTGCCAGTTCTTTGCCGGCAAGTTGTTGACCGATTGCTTTCTGTTCTTGTGCATCAACAGAAGACAATCAACAAAGGTATTGATAGAAATACTTTAGAATTAAATAAGTTTCTTCTGTTTTTCTTCATGAAAACGATACCTAATTTGTTTAGAAAAGAACGTTTAAAGTAGGCTTATGTTTGAAACGTTTCGTTCCACTTCTGATCTTTGTTTAGTCAGGTTATGGAAGAGTTCCATGGGTTTAATACGTGCAAATCAGGTCAAGCGCATGTCATATTTCAAGGTTAATTGAAGATTGGTAAATCTATCTTCTGTGAAAAGGATTCATGTTTTTACGGCTTTCATATCTTGTTTCGTGCTGTCCTACTCGTTCATAGCAATAGTAAAGCATTTCTACATTTATTTTCGGAGAAGTTTATTCTATGCAAGATTTACTATACAAGATTTGGTGCGTTTAAGAAATAAAAATCCAATATGATATTCATTACATGAAAATTACCTTCAAGTGTTCAGTATTTATTGCTACTTTTGACAAACTGGTTCAGCGGCGTAGGAACTTTGATAAAAAAGGAGGAGCCCGGCACAATGCCGGATCTTTAACCTTTCTGGGGCCAGCGGATAGGGGGGGGAGACACACTTTTCGCCCCTTGACACGCAAGATCAATGATAAAGTCACAAATGTTCAAATAAACACTTTTTGTGAATTGAAGGAATTTTAAAACATTGCTAATATCTCTTTCCTCAGAAAGACAAGTTTAACTACACTTTTACGTTTTTAATATGAACCTAGTTTTAGATAGAATATTTGCTCAGAAATAGGAAATCTCAAACTTTTCTAACGGAAAAAATTCCAAACGTTACCCTTAAAAAAAATGACTTTTGACGATTTTTGGTGACATTGCGTGAATTTCCTAGGAAAAGTAGATCACACATTTGAAAACAGGTCTGAGGAAAAAATGTGCTACAGAATGTTGTACTAAAGAAATTTTCCGTGGAGCTGAGCCGGTCTGAAATATTCCAGGAGGAGCTAGAGCTACTCCAGCTCACCCAGTTCCTACGCCCCTGAACTGGTTTGTTATGTAGGAGAGACTCGGGAGAAATGAGACAGTTGTATTTATATACCTACCTAAAATGTGGAAAAATATTTCTAGGTTGTTCAGTGGTTGTTTCAGATTTGGTTCTCATTTGCTACATCTATGGAATAAGATAGACACAATTTTTACTTTTACGTCGTTGTATAAATGCGTCCCAATTCTCTCTACTCTTCCCTATGCTGGTTTAGGTAATCGTGTCTGCACTGTAAAAATAGATGTTGTTTTTCAGTATGTTACAACTAATTTTAGTGATAAGCTGTAAAATTGCTAATTTTGCAGTAGTAGACTAAAATTTGCTAGTTTTCAGTTTATTACTGTGCATTTTATAGTTTTAAATTTTAACCTCTGCTGCCAGTGTTATACTGTTGTTTTTACAGTATAATACAGCTAATTCTTGTAATATTGCTAACTTTACAGTAATAAACTGTAAAATAGTTAATTTTACAGTTTATTAGTCCTTCTACAGTTTTAAACTGGAACCTCTGCTGCAAGTATTACTCTGTATAAACAACAGCTTATTTTTTGCAGTGTGTGAATGGTCTGTTTTGTTATCGCGGATTTTGTGATGCTTCCGTTTTCGTACCTTTCACAATTTTCTCTTTAGTTACGGCTTTTCGAGTTTCCGTTTCTTTAACTTATTTATGTGTTTTAACTGTTGTGCTTTAGACCATTGCCACTTCTCTGTAGGAAAGTTATTGACCGATTGCTTTCTGTTGCTACAATAGACCAAGAAAAAGGTAACCAGACATTTCTCTCCTCAAAACGGGACGCAAGCTTTTTTTTTTTTTTTGTGTAAAAAAAGGACACCTATTTCCGTATAATTTGTATTTAAAAACACAGGAACAGGAATAAGGGTACCTTCTGCACTTCTTCTGTTAAAAATTTTTCTTTCAATCACCTTAACTGACATTGCTCGGATAAAATTAATGTTGAAAATATTCATAGGCTCTTACAGAAGTCACTTCATCACAAAATATCTAAACTGATTCATCTGGGAGCGGCTTGATCAAAATTTAAATGACCCGTCAACCCCAAAATTCAAATACCTATAGTGCATAGCTCAATAAATTACTATTCTGGGAAACCATGTGTCAGCATCACAAATAAAACTTCCCGGTAGTGTTTACCAGTTTGCGCTTAGTGAAATTGCGTTCCGGTATTTAGAGTCCCTATGCCCAAGCCAGGGGGAAAATCAACAAATAATCGGGTCATTGGACCGCGTTCTTCTTTCTCTGCCTTCCGCATAACTGGACTCCCGATGAGGTCACTTTTAATTGAAAATTTCCATTTTTGTGTGAATTGTAAAGTTCCATGTCAGCTATTAATTATCATTGGAGCCCAATCGAAAGCTTTATATTAGTGCTCTAGAAAGGTGTTATTTTGCATTCCAAACTTTTCAATTTCCCAACTTTTCACATGGAGATATGCTTGGCGTTTTTCAAACAGACGAAAAATGAATTGTTGGTTAAACTGTAAAAGTTCATAAAATATCTTCAGTTGTTTCAGAGATATTGAGGGTTGAATTGGTAAATTTAACAAAAAGTCATTATGCATTTTTTTTCTTAGTTTTCTTTAATTTTGGTTCATGAATCAATTGATTAATTAATACTTCCTCAAATTTATCATCTAAAATCACAACAGCTATCAGAAACGTTAAAGTATATAAATTTTTAAAAAATACTCATTAGCTAGTTTTTTACTGAATTTCAATTTAATTTATTTAATAATACACCCAAAATGAAAAACATTTAAGAACATCAGTCTATGATTATCAACAACTTAAGGTTTATGCCCTGGATCAGGGACGTCATTTCAAGTTTTTCCAGGGGAGGGGGGCAAAGGGTCCAAACACAATGCAATTTCACCAGAAAACATCAAAAACCACGCCCACTTATATATAAATACATTCATTTCTCAAAGCCCATGTTGTATGACATGGGTAATTGACCCCCCCCCTGCCCCCCCCCTAAATGACGGGCCTGCCCTGGATGGCAATGACATTACCATCGATGACCTCTCGTGACCTCCCATCAGGACGCCTCTGGCCGCTTGACTAACTTTTTTATGCCTATTTCTGATTTGCAATACGGGATATACCCTTGTAGAGAGGCGTTTATAAAATCCATGACTGTTGTACACTGCTACAGTTAAAATGATTTTGAGAATTCCCATTCTTTAACCAGATAGGGTGACCTACGAATAAAATACCGTTTGTTCCTCAAGAAAAGCAAATGGGTTTCAGGAAATAAAACCTGTCATATTTAAGGTTCACATTAAGTTACGGTGCTTTGGTACAAAATACTGACCATGGTCCTTCAGCTATGACTTCAGCCTTCGTCTGCTGTTTGGCAATAGACAGAAGGGAACAAGGTTGAAGAACTACGATAGAATTGTTCTAACAGGTTGTATTTCAAGTTACGAGTGACAGCTCTTGAGCAAAAGAGAATGCGGAGACAAAAGAATAATCTCTTGACGAGCGAGGAAGTCATTAAGGGATTGGAAGGGGTGTCGTAATGTGGACATTTTGTAAATGGATATTTCTTCCTTGTCTGTTAAGGGTACTCCTTTTAGACGTCATTAAAAGAAAGAAAAATGACACTTACTATTTTTAGACTAGAGCTTCCAAAACTTTTTCTTTTTATCCCATGGACCACCTGCCTTTTTTTTCTGAGCTTGTCCTTTCTTGGCATCGTTCCACAGGGACACTGGCTAAGCACTGCCTATATTGTTTTATCATGCTTTGAAGGGAGGGGGGGGGGAGGTTGCGAAACGATGACAGTTTGTGACAAGGGGTGGGAAGGGATAGCAAGAAGTGTGACATCAAGCATTTTTATAAGGATATGTTTACGAAAAATAGCGGACAGGTGGCAAGGAGAGGAGGTATAATACACTATGACACTCGTGTCAAACTGGTAGGGGGTCAAAAATGTCGAAGGAAAATGTCCCATTAGGTAATATATTTGTACACTAAAAACACTAAAAATGTTAAAAAAAAAAAAGGGCAAAGTTTGACAAAACCTTTCTAGAATAGTCAGATGAAAACAATATGTATAGAAGTATTTCATATCAATTACACAATTTGATTGTTAAAATATTCTTAAGAGTTATTTTCTATAAATCCCTTTTACTCTCACGCACGACTCAATTTTGTTTTACGATTCAATTTTTATTCTTCGTGGCGAAGAAGGGTATGGGCTTATGATATCAAATGTACACTACAACTTTTTCATCGTTGAAAGGGCGAAGACTAGTTACTTATACATTTTTATAAAGTGGATCTCTCAATTGCATAATTACTTAACTTATGAGTTAATTACAGAAACAAATATTACGTAACTACGTTGCTAAAGATTTAATGATAAGCTGTTGAAATAGTATTTTATCTCTGACATCTCTAGATAAATCTTTTATATTGGCCTTATTTTTCTCTCGCTAACATAGAGCCCTTTCAGCTCTGAACAGACCCCTGAGAGACCCCACGTAAACCACTATTTTGGACAATTAAAAAAGAGGTATAAATCTACCCGCTCATGGTTTTAGATAAATACATATCCATGAAGCAAAAAAAAAAGTTGTAAAGCAATAACAGAGCGTATTGGATAACATTATATCGGTAAATAAGAAAATAAAAATAAAAACACGTAAAGTGTTATAGTTATGCATTATCTTTTAACTAACGTGTAAGTAAAATCAGTGGGTAATGTGTCAGTAAATAGAGAAATCGATTTTTAGTTTAATTTGAAAAAGTAAAATGTTCCGTAGAAATGCCATTAAAATCCCGCGAAGAAAACTATAAAATCACGCTCACTTTTAAAATTAAATCGGACAGATAAAGCAGAGTAGGGGGCATGTTTGTTTTAGCATAATAGTTTGAATGGATAGAAGGGAGAAACTGTATCAAGTTTTGAGGGTTGAGGTTATCATGTCACGTATGACTTCATTTTAGAATTTAATGCAAAGAAAGCTGGCAGTCCATAGCACTATAAAGGAACAAAATTCGGAACAATCAAGAAAAACTAAAAGAGCAATAACTTAACTCAGAACAATACCAAAAGATTCTTTATCACTAGAAGTTTATGATAGTCCATGAGGCATTAAAACATTGAAAAAAGCAAGAAAGTAAAAACTGGTCGTTGAACTGTATTGCTGTAAAATAAAAGGGAAAATTAAGTATAAAAATTTTAGAACATAATAAAATATTTATTTGAGCATATTTTATGCTTTTGGTTTGCCTCAATTTTCCACTTTGTATTAATGTTCCGAATTTCTCCATTAATTCATTTCCACAAAAAATGATTCGGCGTAATATTTTATAGCCTCAATTTTCCACTTGCCTCAATTTTTGCCTCAATTTTCCACTAGCCTCAATTTTTGCCTCAATTTTCCACTTTGTATTAATGTTCCGAATTTCCCCATTAATTCATTTCCACGAAAAATGATTCGGCGTTATATTTTCTAGAAAACATTGATTTCTAATTAATTAAATGGAAAAGTTTAGTTGTTGTTAAAAAAGAATGGAATATTGTAAAAAAAATATCTTAATCTGTAAAATTATTCACTGATTCAGGTAAGTACTATTACTTATTATGACGGAAAACTAAAGAGCCTAGCCTAACCTTAAGTAAAGGGACATTATTTACTACATTTTTTAAATTAAATTAATCAGTTTTTATTTATTTCATTAAAAACCTGTTAAAAACCTTTGAATAAAATTTCCTTTCTTACTAAATGTGGCTATCAGACAAAAAACGATTTACATGAGGAACAAAAAATCGTTTACGGCCTATATCCTAAAGATTTATGCGCATTTGAATCAATTAGTTTAAATTGAGAATGATCTTTGGTATGTGTTCAGGATAACTAAACTGTAAACAATCGATGTTATTTTTACAGTATAAAACAGTAATAAACTGTAAAATTGCTAGTTTGCAGTAATAAACTGTAAAAAAGCTAGTTTTACAGTTTTTTACTGTACTTTTAAAGTTTTAAACTGGAACCTCGGCTGCCAGTATTATTCTGTAAAAACAACAGCTTATTTCTCGCAATGTACCTAGAAGGGAGAAACGATAGGTAAAATGATGTTTAACCATATTTTGCGAACATTTCTTAGAAAAACCATTCAAAAGTAAGAGCAGTACATTTGTACCGTTAATATATAGTTAACAATGCAATGTATGCTGTTGAAGAACTTGGATCCATACAAATGTATATTTCCAGCTGAATTGTGGGTACGTATGATTCTATCTATTGTTTTGGCGCCGGTTTCAAGACTTTTACTTGAAAGTAGTGTACATAGTGTTCAATGAATGATATTATTTTCTACTTTTTAGAGCAATAACCAACTGAAGTCGGTTCTATTTTTCTCTAAAAATATTTTTTATAATTAAGTAATAATAATAATAATAATAGTAATAAATAAATAAATAAATATAAAAAAGAAACATTTACCAAAACGCATTAAAAAAATCTTTTAAACCAGTAAGAGTATTTGCATACATTTGCCTCTAATGGGAAAACTCGTGAGAATTTTTTGTCCAATCCAATAGTTACAATTAACAGGAACTGTTTAAATATTAGTCGTTCGAAAATGCCACACAGAGGTACCGAGCGCGGAAATAATGACAAAACGGTGAAACAAAAAGTGGTTTGGTAATTCAGTTTCAGGTTGTTCCTGTCGGACGGAAAGGAACAACAGGTTTTCTCTGCTGACATTTCGAACGATGAGGAAAGGTTCGAAGGATCAAGACACTTTGATCGAAACCCGACTTCCAAGATCCGGGATCGGACCAATTGGTGTCAGACGTCAGACGATCATTTAATCCACATTCACAATTTATTTTTTATTTTTTCAATAAAAGAATTCGCCAGAAGCGTAAAGGCGGAATTGTAACCTCTAAAATCAGTTGAGGAAAGTCTTCCGAATCTTTATTGTTTTGATTCTTTTTCACTTTTTCCCGGTGTTCCATTTTGGGGATCATAAATAATATTTCGCTTTCTACCAGGAAATGTTCTGCCGAATGCTATACTTAGAGTACAGGATCGTTCACGGTGGCTTTGATACGCAACTTACCGCTTTAATCTGCCGAGATAATCTGGTAGGCGTGAGTAGGGAGGGTGGTCTTTCTCTAGTGGAGTAGAATAATCTAACTGATAACACTGCGATCACGACGTAGAGATATGTGGAAAACAAGTAATAGGGAAGTTAGTTTCTGATTATGCTTCGAAGCGCAAAGAGTTTAATTGCATCTGATTTGGACGCGGTCTAACATCTCAACTGTCGTATACACATACATGGAGGTGGGTGATTCGTGCCTGGCAGTAGATATATATCGAGTTTAGTGACACTAGATTCTTCTGGGTACATTCATGGTGAGTCTGATGTTAGATAGTGGTAGGTCGGAGGGGAGTAGGAACTATAATATTCTCACGAAGCGTGCAGGGTGGAGTGTGTGGGTGGTGGTGGGGGGGTTGGTGGGGGTTTGGTTTTTTGGGGGAGGGTTTTGTTGGGGGGGGGGGGTTGGGGGGGGGTTGGTTGTTGTAGTGGTGGGGGGGGATAAGTTTTAGAGAGTAGGTATTTGTTGTTATTTAGATGTTGGGGGGGGTGGTGGGATGGGTATTTAGTGGGGGGGGGGGGGGGGGGGGGGTGGGGAGATGGGTGAGGGGTAGATTATGTTTTGTCCAGAAATAAAAATTTCATGAAAATAAATTTCGTGATGTCCTTAACGCGTTTGAAAGTTAAGGTGTCAAAATTTCAGATACTAACATTTAATTTCTGTTTCTATGTCCTTGAATTAGTACTAGCTTCAACCGTTATGTTGGTTGCGTGTCCGGAGATTAGATAAATGTATGATTATAGAAATGTTTCGGTTTTATTTTAAAGTTATTCAGAGTCTTCTTTTATTTCTCACATTATTAAGAATTTTATGTTGTCCTACAAAAAAAAAAAAAGTGTCGCTTAATAACAAAAAATTTTTTTTCAGCAATACGTTTTCCTGTTCCCCTCTCAAAGCATGACATCATTTAGGAACATCCCCGAACGCAATTTATGTTCCATCAGTTTTAATTACGTTTCGCTCTAAAATAAAATAAATAACAAAGAATTTTCGCTTTACGACAGTTTTTATCTCAATTTATTAAACTCTTTGTCGAGAACAGAAACTAACTTCCCATCACTTTTCCTCTTTCGATCAGTATACATTAGATTTACACAACCACCAACGAAGATAATCCGGCAGATAGCGGTAATTCCCAAAAGCACGTGACCTTCTCTAAGTATAGCATCGGCAGAACATTTCCTGGTAGAAAGCGAAATATTATTTATGATCCCCAAAATGGAACACCGGGAAAAAGTGAAAAAGAATCAAAACAATAAAGATTCGGAAGACTTTCCTCAACTGATTTTAGAGGTTACAATTCCGCCTTTACGCTTCTGGCGAATTCTTTTATTGAAAAAATAAAAAATAAATTGTGAATGTGGATTAAATGATCGTCTGACGTCTGACACCAATTGGTCCGATCCCGGATCTTGGAAGTCGGGTTTCGATCAAAGTGTCTTGATCCTTCGAACCTTTCCTCATCGTTCGAAATGTCAGCAGAGAAAACCTGTTGTTCCTTTCCGTCCGACAGGAACAACCTGAAACTGAATTACCAAACCACTTTTTGTTTCACCGTTTTGTCATTATTTCCGCGCTCGGTACCTCTGTGTGGCATTTTCGAACGACTAATATTTAAACAGTTCCTGTTAATTGTAACTATTGGATTGGACAGAAAATTTTCACGAGTTTTCTCACTAGAGGCAAATGTATGCAAATACTCTTACTGGTTTAAAAGATTTTTTAATGCGTTTTGGTAAATGTTTCTTTTTTATATTTATTTATTTATTTATTATTATTATTATTATTATTACTTACTTATAAAAAATATTTTTAGAGAAAAATAGAACCGACTTCAGTTGGTTATTGCTCTAAAAAGTAAAAAATAATATCATTCATTGAACACTATGTACACTACTTTCAAGTAAAAGTCTTGAAACCGGCGCCAAAACAATAAATAGAATCATACGTAACCCCAATTCAGCTTGAAATATACATTTATATGGATCCAAGTTCTTCAACAGCATACATTGCATTGTTAACTATATATTAACGGTACAAATGTACTTCTCTTACTTTTGAATGGTTTTTCTAAGAAATGTTCGCAAAATATGGTTAAACATCATTTTACCTATCGTTTCTCCCTTCTAGGTACATTGCGAGAAATAAGCTGTTGTTTTTACAGAATAATACTGGCAGCCGAGGTTCCAGTTTAAAACTTTAAAAGTACAGTAAAAAACTGTAAAACTAGCTTTTTTACAGTTTATTACTGCAAACTAGCAATTTTACAGTTTATTACTGTTTTATACTGTAAAAATAACATCGATTGTTTACAGTTTAGTACATCCTGAATACATACCAAAGATCATTCTCAATTTAAACTAATTGATTCAAATGCGCATGTTAAATCTTTAGGATAGGCCTTAATCGATTTTTTATTCCTCATGTAAATCGTTTTTTGTCTGATTGCCACATTTTGTAAGAAAGGAAATTTTAATCGAAGGTTTTTAACAGGTTTTTAATGAAATAAATAAAAACTGATTAATTTAATTTTTAAAATGCAGTAAATAATGTCGCTTTGCTTAAGGTTAGGCTAGGCTCTTTAGTTTTCCGTAATAATAAGTAATAGTGCTTACCTGAATCAGTGAATACTTTTACGCAGAAAGTTTTTTTTTAACAATGTTCCATTCTTTTTTTTACAACAACTAAACTTTTCCTTTTAATTAATTAGAAATCAATGTTTTCTATAAAATATTACGCCGAATCATTTTTTGTGGAAATGAATTAATGGGGATATTCGGAACATTAATACGAAGTGGAAAATTGAGGCAAAAATTGAGGCTAGTGGAAAATTGAGGCAAAAATTGAGGCAAGTGGAAAATTGAGGCTATAAAATATTACGCCGAATCATTTTTTGTGGAAATGAATTAATGGAGAAATTCGGAACATTAATACAAAGTGGAAAATTGAGGCAAACCAAAAGCATAAAATATGCTCAAATAAATATTTTATTATGTTCTAAAATTTTTATACTTAATTTTCCCTTTTATTTTACAGCAATACAGTTCAACGACCAGTTTTTACTTTCTTGCTTTTTTCAATGTTTTAATGCCTCATGGACTATCATAAACTTCTAGTGATAAAGAATCTTTTGGTATTGTTCTGAGTTAAGTTATTGCTCTTTTAGTTTTTCTTGATTGTTCCGAATTTTGTTCCTTTTTA
>JAXGGA010020880.1:0-17510 GCA_038373865.1 Uloborus plumipes | reverse complement strand
TTCACTTGTAGTTGTTATGCAAATAACATAATAATAATATTAGGAAAGAAAATCAGAGTGAGTATTGATAAAATTGGTTGGGAGTGCTTATATAATTTAAAATCACAAAACATAGTTAATGCAAAACACCGGCAGCTCGGTTATTCCATCTATGCAGGGGTGCCCACAGGGGGGATTATGGCGCAAGTTGCGCTATCAAAATTTTTGGGGGGGATTTTTTTAAACTAATTTATTTATTTACTTATTTATTTAAATTATTTACTGATAAAAAATATTCATTAATTAATATTTTTAATTTAAATTAGTTCTTTATCTATTAGTTTCTTTATCATTATTTTTTTTTTTATTTTGTGTGTGAGTGTGCTTGAAATGTCTGGAAGAGAAAAAAAGTCATTCTGTTCTACGCATAATTAGTACTTTTAGAAAATTAATAATAAATAAAAAAAATAATTAAATTAATTAATTAAATGATTATTTAAAAGAATAAATAAATAATATCAAAAAAAAAATAAATAAATATAAAAAAAATAATATTTGAAAAAATGAATAAAATAAAAAAGAGAGGTAAAAATAAAAAGCACAAGAGGGTTGTGAAAAATTTTGGAGGGGAATTTGCGCCATTGAGCTTGGGGGGGATGGGCACCCCTGCATCTATGGACTTCAGTTTCGTGTTTTTTAACACTCGTCAGCATGGAATAGGAAAGAACCGAGCTGGATGCATCAGAAAATCTCTTAAAGAAGCAAAGAGAGCCAAAAAAAAAAAGGTAGCAAATGTGAAAATAGAACACATAGCTATAGAGACCGTTCTATGTTTCTGCCTTTTGTATTAGCCCTGCCTTAGGGGCGGTTACTTACTGCTCTGCAATACATAGTTATTTAATTTTTGAAAGAAAATATTTATTGCTAATTTATTCAAAGTGGTCATATTCGTTTGATAATATTTATTATCTATCGGGTTTTTTTCGGAAATTTATGACTTAACAGTTTTTTCTTGTGGTATTATGGAATAAATTTCGGCTCGAGGTATCATTTTGTCTCGTCGTCAATCTCCATGTTTTACTATTTAAACTTTCTTCTGTTCCAACGTGTTACTCTTCTCGGATGACTTTATATCCAAAGCTCACACTTCGTTGCATTGAAATAAAATAATTTTGGAAAAAAATAGAACCGACTTCAGTTGGAAATTGCTCTAAAAAGTAAAAAATAATTTTTTCTTTGAACACCATCGAAACTACTTTTAAACATAAGTTTTGAAGTAGGCGCAAAAACAATGTATAGAATCATATGCAACTATAATTCAGCTATATACATTTTAATGGATCCAGGTTCTTTAAAAGCATTCGCATACATTTCATTCATTACCACACATTCGTATACTGGTACAAATATTCTGTTCTTAATTTTCAATGGTTTCTCTGAAAAATGTTGGCAAAATATGGTTAAATATCATTTGACCTATCATTTTTGCGCCGACTTCAAAACTTATGTTTAAAAGTAGTTTCGATGGTGTTCAAAGAAAAAAATTATTTTTTACTTTTTAGAGCAATTTCCAACTGAAGTCGGTTCTATTTTTTTCCAAAATTATTTTATTTTATTCTTTTTAGTGTAAGTGTACTTATGAAATAAGGTAATGTTTCCATTACGGAACTTCACCTACTTTTCTTAAGTAAATGCTCCATAAAATAAACTGAAAAAAAAAAGGAAGAAACTATCAACGCGTCTAAAATTATAAACGATTGACACTAAAAAAAAATCTTTGTTATTCTCTGGTACTTATTTGTGTACTAGCTTAATCAAAGCCATTTAAATATCAACGGTTTGTCAACTAATTTATATTTCAAAGCAATTCTAATTTCTCGTTGTTCATAAGATTTTAACATATACTTTGTTCATATTTTTCATCATGATTACTATTAATATTGCTGTTGCGAGGCAAAAATTTTTGCAACAATGGATTGAAAATTTAATCATTTAATGGGGAAATGACATGAAATTTACTGTTTTCCATAATAACTTTTTTTCTAGTGAACAAATATCGTCATATGAGTACATGGTACCTAAGTTACACCATCTCCTATCGATTAAAAAAAGAATCGTCCAAATCGGTTCAGTAGATCATAAGTTATGTGCGAACAAACAAAAAAAAACATACGCTTTGAATTGATAACCTCCTCCTTTGTTGAAGTCGGTTAAAAAGGGTTTCTTGTAAACCTAAAACACGTGTCTGCAAATTTTGTGTGCTAAAACGTTGATTATTATACTCGTTTTTATCCAGGCTCTTCATTTCGAGTTTTTCCAAGGAGTAAAATGAAGAGGGTAACAAAAGGCATGAGTGTGAAGGGAAGGAATTTGGGGGCTTAACCCCAAACTCCCATGAAGAAAAATTAGGTTAATCATTAGCTTTTCCCGCCACATTTCATAAAAAGTATCAATCATGCAGATATGCATACACACACATATATATGTTTGTGTATATTTATATATAAACTCATGTTTGTGAAAATTGCAACACCATGAAGGAATCGTCATAATTGAATAAAATTTAATACACAGCTGAGGAATAGTGGTACAAATAAATGATTAAACTTAGAAAGCCAACAAACAATAAAAAAAATATTGAAATTAGTATTTTGTGTAGCTACTACGCGCTGCAATAAGTGCTGCTGCGCGACGTGGCATGGAGTCAAACAAATTTTTAATGTCTGCCTGATCAAGAGCATTCCATACTGTTTGTATGCGTACCCAAAGTTCGTCTATAAAAGCAACAAGACGAAGATCACGAACGAGACTCCGACCAACGAAATCCCAGACATGTTCAATCGGCGACATATCGGGGAATACGCTGGACAGGGAAGAAGCTGTACTTGCTGCGATGCAAGGAAGGATTGAACAGTCCTAGCGACATGAGGGTGGGCTTTATCCAGCTGAAATATAGCGCCAGGCAAGACTTGAAGAATGGGGACAGCTTGGGGTTGCAGAACTTCACTGATGTACGCGGTTGCTGTTCAGGTTAACCACAATTCGTAGCAATTGAGATCGTCCGTGATATGATATGGCACCCCAGACCATGACTCCAGGTGTTCGTCCACTGTGACGTTCGATAATGCACTCTGGAAGGTGGCGTTCACCGGCATGGCGTCGGGGGCGAATGTGGCCATCATGGTACCACAAATGAAAGCGGGATTCGTCAGAAAACACAACATACTGCCAATCAGCACGCCAGTCCTTATGCAGATAGGCCCATTGTAGCCGCAGGTTGCTATGGTTTAGCGTGAGGAGGATCCTGTATAAAGGAGTCCTTGTGTGCGCGCAGTCCACGCTGCAGCAAACGTCTACGAATTGATAAAGCACACAATGAAACACCTGTAACTGTTGACCACTATGCTGCCAGTTGTCTAGAAGAAGCTGTACGGTCCGTCAGCACTATGCGGATCAGGTGTCTATCATCGCGCGCTGACGTCACATTTCGGGGTCCACTCTCGGATTTCCGTGTTGTCCGACACTCGTCCGTCCACTGCTTCCAAACACGTGTCACTGTGCTGCTGTTACTCTGCACACGAGCGGCTACTTCACTATAAGACAATCCAGCTCCACGAAGGCCGATGATCCTCCCCCGTTCAAACTCCGGAAGTTGTTGAAACCTCACTCTTTTTCGTCGAAGAGGCATAAGCAACGTCTGAGCTAACGTTTATCACAAGCAGATAACCACCTATAACCATACACCCCTTGCTGCAGCCTTCTATTTATTCGGATAAATCCGGCGTTCAGAAGGCGCTACGAGTCTAAAATTCTAATCACTTGCATATCATATCCTACTTTGCATGTGCTGAAAATTTCAGCTCATTCGCGCAAGTCCTTTATGGTGCTGCAATTTTCACAAACATGAGTTTATATATATATATATATATATATATATATATATATATATATATATATATATATATATATATATATATATATATATATATATATATATATATATATATACAGAGAGAGAGAGATATTGAACCCCCTCCATGGAAATGTCCTGGATGAGCCCCTGAAATACATACTTTCAATGAAAATTATTCCAAAAATACAACTAAGACCACATTCACTTTCTTGTAAATACATTAATTTCTCAAAGCTAGGAGGGCATTTGAACACCCCCCCCCTGTTTTGAAAAACTTAGTTTTCGCATACATGGACGTTTTTTTGCCCCCCTAAATAAAATTCGCATTGAGTTTAAATAATTTGCCCCCACTTTCCCTGGAAAAATGCAGAATGCTATAGGGTCATTCCACGTCAGTTCACCCGGTCATGTAACCCATGTCCTCGGATTTTGATAAAAGTTGGTGTATTTAATATTTTTATGGTGGTAAGTAACCATATAAACTCTTTTGCCCATATGTGATCTGGTTTTTGTTTTACAGGCCGTCAAACTTTTCAAAAAATTGCATTTTCTGTCAACCGCTAAGCCTAATCAGCATGTATACGTATCTCTTCAGTAAATTGTGACGGGTGCAGAAATCTTTCAATATTTCCAAAAATTCTCAGATATGTTGCTGAAAGTATGAGGATTTAATAAAAAAATACTTGAAATTTATATCATATAATTTTGTTTGAATAAAATTTGAATAAACTACGACAAGCATTTTTTTTCTTGTGCAAAACATGAGTTTACTTAAGTGGCATTTCACGAAAAGGCGGAGGTCCTATTCAATAATGGAAGCATTCGAAATGAGCCTGAAGGTGTGTTCTATCATTGCAAAGAATAAAATTAGTGGTTTTTTTCGTTTTCTTGTTGCTGTTGCACAATATACACATTTCAGTATCAAATTTTTTGAAAAAAGTTCTAGTCATTTTCTTAACCTAAATTTCACTGAAAAGCAAACATACCTTTATTTTTAAGTGTATTTACAGTCCCATTATGCTACTTAAAAATCATTTTAATCCCTTATTAAGCAGAAAGAAAAGTGAGAAATAATTTATGACTTTCAAATTCAGTTGTTAAGTTTAGCAAAATATCAGATGTAGAAAAAAGATGTGCAAAACATGAATTTACTTTAGTAGCTTTTTATGAAAAGGCGGAGGTCATATTCAATAATAGAAGCATTCGAAATAAACCTAAAGGTGTGTTCTATCATTGCAAAGAATAAAATTAGTGGCTTTTTTTCGTTTTCTTGTTGCTATTGTACAATATACACATTTCAGTACCAACATTTTTGAAAGAATTCTGGTCATTTTCCTAACTTAATTTTCAATATTTTTTGCGTAAAAGAAGCATTGTTCATGCTTTTGTAGCATAAAAACGTATTATATTTAGTTTTAATGAATTATAATTGTATTGAATGTGCGAAGAAGAGATAGGATAGCACAATCTTTAAAGTAAAAATAATAATTAAAAATGTGAGTTTCTGAATATTATCGGATTGTTTGTTTTTGAAGTGTTTGTGTGATGCTGTTTTCAGCGAATTTAAGGAATATACTGTTTGATATTTTAACGCTCAACCTTCCTTGCATTTGCGCATGTATCAGGTCTCTTCTTATTTTATCAAAATATGGGTCATAGTGGTAAGAGGGATAAAGAACGTGAGTGGATTTTCTATTTTGGTTTGTTTGTTTTTCATCGGATTCGCTTATCAGGAAGGTTGGTTTGCACTGATAAATAATAATAGGAGATAATTAAAAAGCTAGAGCCCCAGACAGACATAATTAAATAAAAATAAACTAGAAATTTCAGCATCCAGTTAATAGCAAATACAGCTTTCGACACTTGCTATTGGAGCTTAAAAGAAAAAAATTGAAAATTTTCAAGTAAGTGACTATGCTGGATTTGAAGCAAGACTATCTTTTACCTAAGAAAGGACTATTATCTTTACTATAACCAAGAAATGGTAAGATGTTAGATGAAATAACTACGTCAAACGGTCCGTAACATAAGATTCTGGAAGATGTTACTATTCTCTTCAAAAGGAGATTGAATATGTACAAAATAAGTATTCCGAATATTTCATGATAACGTGACTTCAACAAGTACTGTCCGACGTCGGAAATGCAAGGAAGGTCGAGCGTTAAAATATCAAACAGAATATTCCTTAAATTTGCTGAAAACAGAATCACACAAACACTTCAAAGACAAACAATCCGATAATATTCGGAAACTCATATTTTTCATTGTTATTTTTTCTTCAAAGATTGTGCTATCCTATCTCTTCTTCGCACATTTAATACAATTATAAATCATTAAAAATAAATATAATACGTTGTTATGCTACAAAAGCATGAGCTATGCTTCTTTTACACAAAAAATATTGAAAAATAAGTTAGGAAATGACTAGAACTTTTTTCAAAAATGTTGGTACTGAAATGTATATATTGTGCAATAGCAAAAAAAAAAATAAATAAATAAATAAAAATAAATAAAAAAAAAAACGAAAAAAGCCACTAATTCTGTTCTTTGCAATGATAGAACACACCTTTAGGTTTATTTTAAATGCTTCTAATATTGAATATGACCTCCGCCTCTTCATAAAAAGCTACTAAAGTGAATTCATGTTTTGCACATCTTTTTTTACATCTGATATTTTTCTTAACTTAACAACTGAATTTGGGAGTCATAAATTATTTCTCACTTTTCTTTCTGCTTAATAAGGGATTAAGATGATTTTTAAGTAGCATAATAGGGCTGTAAATACACTTAAAAATAAAGGTATGTTTGCTTTTCAGTGAAATTTAGGTTAGGAAAATGACTAGAACTTTTTTGCAAAAATTTTGATACTGAAATGTGTATATTGTGCAACAGCAACAAGAAAACAAAAAAACCACTAATTTTATTCTTTGCAATGATAGAACACACCTTCAGGTTCATTTCGAATGCTTCCATTATTGAATAGGACCTCCGCCTTTTCGTGAAATGCCACTTAAGTAAACTCATGTTTTGCACAAGAAAAAAAATGCTTGTCGTAGTTTATTCAAATGTTATTCAAACAAAATTACATTATATAAATTTCAAGTATTTTTTTATTAAATCCTCATACTTTCAGCAACATATCTGAGAATTTTTGGAAATATTGAAAGATTTCTGCACCCGTCACAATTTACTGAAGAGATACGTATACATGCAGATTAGGCTTAGCGGTTGACAGAAAATGCAATTTTTTGAAAAGTTTGACGGCCTGTAAAACAAAAACCAGATCACATATGGGCAAAAGAATTCATATGGTTACTTACCACCATAAAAATATTAAAAGCACCAAGTTTTATCAAAATCCGAGGACATGGGTTACAAAATCCCGTTTTCCTGGGTGATTTGACATGGATTGACCCTATAGCCTGTTCTTTTTTCCCTTCTGAGATGGTTCTGCTTTGACTAAACCGAATTTTGCATACGCTCTGATCTTGATGAGTTACAAGTAAATCATGCAAAACGGGAACACGAAAACGAAAACAAGAACTGAGTCAGTGCCAGCTCGAGTGACCCAATACACAACGGTCGTTGTAGTATTGCATAAGCAAGTTCCCCATT
Source organism: Uloborus plumipes (assembly GCA_038373865.1). Taxonomy (NCBI): domain Eukaryota; kingdom Metazoa; phylum Arthropoda; class Arachnida; order Araneae; family Uloboridae; genus Uloborus; species Uloborus plumipes. The sequence continues at coordinate 10,003 of JAXGGA010020880.1, read as the reverse complement.
TTTCAATTTTTTTTCTTCTTCGTTTTCAAAATATCTGTTAAACTATTCTGCATAACTTTGAGAGTATTAAGAAGAAGCGCATCAAAGGTGAAATACCAAATCAAGAGATTCAATCGATTATTTCCCGTAATTTTTTAAAATTTGGTTTTACAAGTAATAAGAGTAATGTTAATAATGCAGTTGACTAATAGGGGATCGTACAAGAAGTCGCCCAAATTAATAAAGTACAGATTGAACGAAATAACCTATAAATTGAGCCAAGGTACATAAACAAACTTCTAATGGGGGAGTTTGTTGAAAGACCTTGATGAGGAAGGGGGCGATCACCCCCATCTTCCTTGGTAACTTTCCACTGGTAATTTTCCAGTATTGAAGTTCTAAAAACCCATTTTGTATGAGTTTTAATGATGCTGAGGGAAGGAGATTTGGAGCTCTCTTCTGGAAGTGTTTCGAAATCGAAGTCCGAAACCTTTGTGATCCATATTTGGAAATCAGAATCCATCGTAAAAAGTAAGTTATTAAAGTCAATCGCCCCCTCTTGAAACATTTCTGGATCCGCCCTTAGCCTAAACTTACTTTCTGGGAGAGGAGGTCGTACTTTTCCTTACATACATACAAACTGCTGTATTAGATGATAATGTCTGTTAAAATCAGCGAGCACCCCTCCCCCCTCTATACAACTGCGTAAACACGGTTGACACCCAGAATTGCAGCTTCCTTAGACTCCTAAATTACGAACATCTCATATATTTAGAAATGTTAGAAACAGACAAAGTTGCAAAAAAAAAAAAAAAGAGGACACGTTCTTTTTTTGTCACAAGGAACCTCTATTCAGAGCAAAGAAGAAAAAAAACTGAACCGTTCTTTTTGCATTGAAAAAGGCGTTCTTTGTAGCTCCAAAACACGTGACTGCAACTCCCTCCAATTAGTGCATTTCTTCTGCTGTTTAATTTACTTTTTCTTCTTAGCACCAGAGCATAGGCACCCATTTGGGGGGTCAGTGGGAGCTCAAGCCCCCATTTACAGATTAGTACTTAATTGCTTTCAGTACTATTTTTCAGCAAAAACAAAAAATTATTCCTTTTTCAGTCATTCTTGAATAAGTTATTAAAACTATCAAATTTAAATAACTCTAATCTGTACTGAAATTGCTTTTTATGGGGAAAGTATCCTGGTAGCCATGTGGAAAATATCTCAGCCCCCCCCCCCTCTAAAATTTCGCATATGGGCGCCCATGCACTAGGGTATTTATTTCTAACGTGTATCATCTGTGTTTACATAATAAAAATATCTTAAATATTAAAAGAAAAATATTCACTATCTAGGTTTGCGAGTTTTTTACTTTAACTTTATTTTAGGATACATGCACTGAAAACAAACGCGTTTGAAATACACAAGAGATTCTTCATAGATTAATTGGCCTCTCCACATAACAGCTCTAAGATTAGATATGGAGCACTAAGCTGAACCTGCTTGTACTCCAGTTGGGTTATCAACTTTTTCAGCTTTCAATTCCTGCTTGATGATCGTGAACCGAAGAGAACTTAATGAAAAATAGTATCTCAGCTTTGAACATGGGTGTTATCTCTCAGATAAAGTTATCATTTTCTTTCGTCTGACATAACAAACATGTTTCGAAATGTTTTCTTCTGTTTGTTTCAAATAATGGTACTTTACTCAAACGTATGTACGGTTCTGATTTAATTGCAAATTGCAGTGTACCTTTAATCTATCAATACGGTAGTCCATTCAGTGAGAAACGTTAAACTTTTACCTAATTAAGCAAATAATTTATAGAAAGTAATGCCTTTGCTTGTTATATATGTCCGTGAAATCTACATAACCCCGATTTTACAAATTGAAATTGGTAGACTTAGGCAATAGCGTACATACATTTCGGGTGGGGCTCTGTCCTGTAAGATTTGTAAGTGCGTCACCACCCCCCATTAAACTATTTGAAAAAAAATCCCCCTGTAATTCATAGGTCTATTTTTCTGGAGTGTGCGCCCTCAAAACTCGTACGCAACTCCCCCCCCCCCCCACATACACGTCGTGAGGGCTACGAGGGTGCTATGTACGCCACTGGATTTAAGGATTACTGGGGTGACAAGTAAAGTTCATTAGTACATGGGACATGGGTGTATATTTCTCGTCAAATTTAAATGTCCACCATTGGCACGCAAAGGGTGTCCAAGCAAGGGCTGATACAGAAATTTTTCTTACGGAGGGGAGATTGATTTTTCTCTCTGATTTTTTACTATGTTTACTGGTATACAAATACAAATGTGACGACCAGCAACAGGCTCTGGGCCCAACTGGGCTGGTCCTAGTCAAATTATATACCCCAATGAAGATCAAGATCGAATACAAAGGCTTCGGACTTCAATTTCGAAACATTTCCGACGGAGAGCTCCAAATCATCTTCCACCAACTTCATTAAATCTTGTATAAAATTTCATTTTTAGAACTTCTAAGTCCAAAAATTTCCAGGGAAGAGCTCCCCAAGGGAGGGGAAATCCCCCTTCCCTTGTATTTGTTTCTGGTGTATAGGGGGTCCGGACTCTCTATCAACCTTAATCTCTTTTTAAATGATGATCATAATCCTGTTTATATAGTCGTGACCTCATCACGTGTATTAGTAAGCTAAGTCCTAAAGGGCCACAAAATCAAAAATTATGTTCACTTCTTGCAATATTTCATAATGCATGAGTATGTGACGACCAAATTCTTTCAATGTAACGCAAATCCATTTTTATTTTTAGTTCTGAAAATATTATATTTTTTTCCGTAAAATTGAGTGATCAAGAAAAAAAAGAAAAACATCACATTATTATTGTTTTTCTTTTTCTTTTTTTTTTTTTTTGAGAAAATGTACGGGAAAATGAAAAACAAAATATTGTTGAAGTGAAAGAGTTTAGGTCTTTTTTCAATGATTTGCTTTTTTTTAAATTTTTGAATCAGGAAAAAACTAAATACATAAATTTTTGCTCTTTCTGGTAATTGAATAAAGAATTTGCTATTTATAATTTTATTTTCTTAATTATTAATGTCAGTTTATTTATTGTTCAATGTTTCTCGTTCCAACAGTTGGTGTGGCAACTTTTGATCAATAAATTTGACTGCTAAACTTTTTTCGTTACACTCCCTATCTGCTAAAATAAAATTTCATTTATCTCCTTTTTCCATGACCTAATAAATTATTAGAAACATAAAACGTTATAAACTTGTAAAGTTATTAGATTAAAAGATTTCCTGCTTTGTTAACAAACCCAATTTTGTTTCAAATTTCATTTTAAGAAGAATATCTCCGTTATTTCTCAACAACATTCATAATCGTGGGCGGAAATGGCGACAAGCCTGTTCTTGATTTCGGTTTGGAAAAATTCCGTGGAAGCAAGATTAAGAGCGGAATAAAGAAGTCCAAATTGTTTTCAACATAGTTTGTCACACACGTCAGCTTTGTTGACATTGATACGCAGAAAAAGAAAAAGCAGAATTCTGAAATTGAGTTACTAAGGGAAAAGAATTATACAATTGTCCATGAATTTGTCGGTTGTGGCGCCATCTGCTGTATTTATTTAAATAGAAAATATAGTCAACCTCATAAATTCAATTTCAGCCTTTCATTTAAAATTGAATCAATGACAAATGGTGGCTTAGTGACAAGAGCAAGGAAAAGGAGAGAGCTTCAACCCCTGAAATATCAAACATTTGCCTTGTTTCATTTTCATAATCAATGAAGATGAAAAATAAAACGATTCTCAATTTATTGATAATCGTTTTATAAAACGATTCTTAATAATTTTTCGAATGAGGTTTACTTTAAATTAAGATTTTCTTTCGAAATAAAATAAATCTATCTGTGAAAGGGTTTCAATATTTTCCTGTAAGAAAACATACTCTCTCTCTCTCTTTTCTTTTAGAGAAGTTGGACATTTTGTTTGCTTTCTAAATATGATGAATAGATAGATGAGTAAGGAAAAGAATAATCATACCTAGCATAGTCCTGCAAGAGTGCATAGATTATGGATCTTAATTTTCTAATGTTATTTTAAAGAATTGTGCAGTTAACTTTTTAGTATGTGTCATTGTCATGTAAGTCTCTTCGGATTGAACATTATTATTCTGATAAATCTTGCTTTCTTATGCAAAGCAACTTAATGAATACCTCAAATGTCTAAGGGAAGGAGAGCATGAAACCTCATGCTCTTCTATGAACTCCTTATACAAACAGTGCTATTCTTTTTCAATTTAAAATTTTGGATGATAAATTTTCTAGAAGAATCTTCAGTTTCGATTATTTAAGTTTACACTTTACATTGCTGAACTGAGTGAAATCTGGTAGCAAAATTTCGGCCGAGTCTCCATTAAAAAAGTAGAGGTGGGGAGGAGATAAATTCGTGAGGCTCACGTGTCGCAGCGACAAGGACATGGATCTTCCTTTGAATTTTACCACAGGTAGAGCAGTGGCGGGTAATGCTAGTTGTTGATATTAGCGCTTCCGCTAACAGGTTATTTTGGAATTAAAAAAGAATAAAAGACCAAATTCTCGCCAGAATTTGGAAAGACCATCTGAGCAACTTAACATTTTGCGTGTAGAGAGCGAAACTCAGAAAGGTACCGTGTTAAAACCAAGCACAGATCTAGTGAGAGGGTCATGGGGCTCATCAGTGGCGTAGAGTGAAATGTTTTTATCGGGGGTTTCATTGGAAAATTTTCGAAATAAAAAGTCGAAAAACGCGATTTCAGGCCCTTACATGTGTATTCATACATATAATTTTCTTGCTTCATGACGAAGGTTATGATCCCCTTATCCCCCACCAATGGCGTACTCAGGGAGAGGGCTGATAGGGCTGCAGCCCCCTCCGAAATTTTCAAAACATATTTTAAAAATATAAGCTAAGGTTTCTTTTTTTTTTTTTCTAAATTTCTCCTTCTTTTTTCTTTGAAATCCCAAAATGAGAAACGCTTTTAGAACAGATAAGTATAGGACAAATTTAAAAGAAATATTTTTTTTTGTTTTGACATGTCTATTTAACTATACGACATGTTTATGATTATCCTATTATTCTATTTGGTTCGCTTTTATTGCAGATCTATGTTTTAGAAATGCCGATTAATGTTTTTCAGCCACCTGCTTCTGTTAAATAAATTTTAGCAAATTGAATTGCAACTCCGTATTGGGAACAATAGTAAAATAAACTGCAAAATTTTCATTATTAGAGCTTTAATTTTGCCAAAATACCGCAAACAAGTGTTTCAGCCTCAGTTCCTCTTTCAATGAAGAATTTTTTTTCAATTTCTCTATGACCATGTTCTTCACAATAAGTTTAATGATCAAAAAGTTTTTTTATAATTATGTGTTTTTGTCGAATTAAATAGGCATGATTTGTCTACGTACGCCACTGCCCCCCACCTTGGCTACGCCACTGGGGCTCATGACTCCCCTCCCCTTCTTAAGCAAACAAGTGTAGCTAAAAATGCATTCTCAAAACCAAAATTTCGAAAATTTTGCCCAGAGCTGCAACTTATGCCAGAAAAATCGAACTCTGTACTCCGCCCTCCCACCCCATCTTCCGATAATGAAAAAACTCCAAAACTACAAGTTGACTCCATCCTTTGTTAGAAGAAAAATATATGCACATGACATACCGTAAAATGGGGTGAATCGGAACACTTTTCAGCTTTAATCGTAAAAAAAGTAGTTAAAAGATTTTTATTAATTTGATTTTTTGGGTAAAAAGTTCGGTCTTGCTTTGCTTTTGATATTCCAAGCAAAGACAAAACATTTCACGTAGTTATTATTTACATATATAGGAATTTAGGGGTGTTCCGAATCACCCCGCTGATAGGGGTCAATCGGAACACATGTTAAAATTTTTATTTTTTTCAATTAGGTCTCACAAACATGTGTAATATTGATGGGGGAGAATAAGAACAGATAGTTACTGTGAAATAAAAGTTTAATTTCAATACCAGTAAACGTTTATAATTTGTTAGAATTAAAAATAATTTGAACTTATGAAAAATTGAAATTAATTTTAAGAAATGCTTTTGAATTAAAATACAAAGCTGTAACATAAACTGAAGTCACTCATATCGTCCACAAATATGTACTTGGCCTTAAAATAAGCAGTTGTGGATTGACTTAAGTTTTTTCATATCATCTTCTGGGATGAACGCTCCCTTTTCTTTAGTTTCTTGTAATTTCTGGGTTTTGGGGATTGTCCTGAAAGGTTTTCCCACTTATTTATCACTGTCTGTGTGCTGAACTTATGAACTTATGCTACATGAAGTCTGTATGACTTTCCTCATATATTTTAGGTAAAAAGAAGTCTCCTGGAGCAAAAACCTTCTTAAATCTGCAACTATATGTCATTCGAAGATCTAGTTGCTCACGAGAAGAGATGAACAGTAATAAATCCTTGTTCTTGTCTTGACTAGAGAAATTGGGGTTAGAATCTTGATTTTTCAAACAGTTTCCTTCAAATAAGTTTGAATTGGAGCAAAAGAACCAAGTGTTCCGATACACCCTGCAATTTTTTTTCCTATGTCATTTTTCAGAATTCTTCATTTTATGACACAATTTTTAAAAAATGTAAATTCTAATGTGGTATTCAGTTGTTCAGATACATGCATAATTAAAACATACCACTCTTAGGTTTAAATTATAAGAAGATTTGTACTTGCATATAAAGTTTTGCAGTCTATGAAAACGTGATGTTTTCCAGCATTCCACGTGCATCCCTCCTTATAAGCCAGTAACGTTGCCAGATTGACAAAAGTAATTTTTTCTTCTTCCTATGATCTTACCTATCTAAAAAAAATAATGGCGAAAAATACCCAATAGTATATTTATAAAGAATTTCTTTGTACGGTCGGGAAGTTTTGTTCCGATTGACCCCGCTGTTTCTATACACCCCATTTTACGGTATGTGTTTTTTATAATTTTCTCACTTTGCAAATTTAAAACTTCCTCTAACATTTCCGTTGTGTCATTCACACGCCCCTGAAAAGTGCAATTAAAAAAATGCAAAATAGCTTAAACACTGCTGGTGTCTTATTTTCGTTATTATGCACCTTTTGCAATACAGTGGCAGCTGTATGAAACATTCATTTAAACTGTTGATTCAGTTAATCACTGATTCACTTAACCGGTGTCCACTTTTAAATGTTCTTATGTCTGTATAATCACCAACGAGACATTTTATATTGACATCATTTTGACACAGTTTACAAGAGCTGGATTATGGCATTAAACGTGGAATAGATGAGCATCAAAATTTCTATTGACAAAAATTTTGCTTCATTATGGGTACCCGCGAGGGGGGGGGTGTCATGGTGCAGACTGCGTCATTGAATACTTTATGGTAGGTTTTTATTACCTAATTTGAAGGGAGGGGGAGTCTTGTTCCTGGGATATGTTCCGTAGTACTTAAACTGGGTACCATCGACTCTAGATTCAAAGAGAAAAAAAAAGATTGTTGTCGAAAGCAATTATTTTTATAACTTGGAGCGGTGGCAATGGAACGCTATTCCAGAATTCTCTAGTGCTAGACTTAGGGGGGTGGTTGAGCTAGCTGGGGATCTTACCCCTCGCGACAACTGCTGGGGGCCGCAAATTCCTGCCATTTCTATATTTTTCCGTTATAACGTGTAATAAAAACTCGAAAGAAGATGGGTAAGGGCAGTTTTTGCCCCGGCTCAAAAAAGTCGAAGAAGCGGCCCTGAGGAACACTTGTAATTTCATATCAGAAGCTACAAATAGATTTTAGAAATCATTCTTAGTAAAAAAAAAAAAAAAAAGCTGAAATTAAACAGATTAAAATCCCCAAACCACATTCCGTGATTTTGAAATTTAAACGCGCTTTCAAGAAAAGATAAAAAATTCTTTAACATGTGTGCAAATGCCTTCGATTAGCGTTTTCAGTTCATTACTTTTTGCTTGGTTAATATTAAAAAAGGGAATCTTTTTGAACAAATTCATACTGTGCTAATAATATTCAGTCGAAAGCTGTTTCAACCGGCCAAAGTATGATAAGATTATATTTTAGTGAATAATAAAATCTTTAAAACCTTAAAGGAACTTTTACAAAGAAGAAAAAGAAAAGAAATCTACAAGTAGTATTTTTCCACTTTTTTCCGCCTCAGTTACATCAAGACGAGTTCTTGGCTCAGTTAGATAAAAATTATCACCAACATCAAATAAGTAATTTAGATTCACCTTTATGTATTTTTTAACGTTTATACGATATCAATATTCATAGCAACAGGATGATATTGTTACAAATCTTGTAAATAGTTGTTGTTTTTCCTGCCTTGCATCATTTTCATTAGTTTTGGTTTTATCTGACGTCATGTTGCAAAAGTATCTGAAGATATCACTTTTATCACTTGTATACCGGCCCTGAAACACTTTGCAGTTTTTACACTTGCCCTAACTTTAATAAGCGTGAAGACATTTTCGCGTGGTTTTTTTTCTTTTTCTTTTTATCGCTAGAATTTTCTTGAATGGAATATGTAAAGTTATGAATGATTTGGAATATTCCAGATATTACTAGAAAGTTGTCGGGAATTCTTTCCGTGTATAAATAGCTGGCCTTGAACACAAGTCAGTCAGTTCTTTTCAGATTTTGATTTCTGAGAGTGCTCGTTTTATTCGCTATTCGCTCGGGCGATGTTTTGCTTTTGTAATTGCTTAATTACTGTTCACGTTAGATACGTGGTGCTGAATTACTGTTGAGAGTACAGTGTACTGTTTTGCTACCTAATTGCTGGATGTTTAGCAATTGTTTCCTGCTCCTTTTGTAAATAGTGTACATACGTGTAAATAAATTTATAGTTATTTCCTCCAGATTGGAATGCTCATTTAAGAAAGTTGAAGGTGCTACGGACTCGTTACAATTTTGGCGCCCAACGTGGGGCATCTTCAAGGACTTTCTTGGAATTACCTGTGAACTTGGACTTTTCTTCCTAAGGACTTTTTGACTTCGGAATTTTATGGTAATTACTCGAGCAATGGATGATCAACTGAAACAACTCCTGGATGCGATCAACGCTGTTAAAAATGACATGGCCGCTAATCAAGAACAAATAAAAAATGATCTGGCTATTAATCAAGAACAATTAAAAAATGATCTGGCTACTAATCAAGAGCAAATAAAGAATGATATGGCGACTCTGGCTACTAATCAAGAACAACTAAAGAGTGATTTGACATCGAGCATAACTTCAAGCCAAGAAGAAATTAAGAGTGATCTAACGTCAATGAAAAGTTTGGTGGAAACTAAATTTATCAACATGGAAAATAAAGTGGAGGCTCTAGAAGATCGAATCACCACAGTAGAAAATCACGTGGAAAAGAAAATTAAAGAACTTGAATCGAAGTTATCAGCATCCTCCAACACCTCAAGTGACTGTGTAGCTGCAGCTGGAACTTCTCGTCCATCCATCAAACTGGCTACGTTTGACGGGAAGACCTCGTGGAATATTTACAAGAAGCAGTTCCTCATCGTTGCAGAAGCAAACTCCTGGGACTCTTCCACGAAAGCCTGTCAACTTGCAGCCTCGCTGAGAGGGGATGCAGCTGATATACTACAGACCTTCCCAGAGGACAAGCACCATGACTTCGAAGCCTTATCATCGGCCCTGGAGCTTCGCTTTGGCGAAGTATGCCAAAAAGAAATAAGCCAACTCCAGCTGAAATCCCGACTGCAGAGGGCCGGAGAGACTTTGCAAGTTTTTGCAGCAGACGTCGAGAGGCTTTCCCATCTCGCCTTCTCGAACTGTCCTTCGGATGTTCGCGATAACCTGGCGCTGAACTACTTCATAGACGGAGTGCGAAGTCCAGAAATTCAGACGGCTCTCCGGATGGCGGACATTAAAGATCTTAAATCTGGTCTAGTCTACGCAATGAAGTTCGAGGCTGCACAGCAAGCATCCCGCAAGGATCGCCATTCAATCAGGAGCGTGGAAGTGAGTGCCCCGGATTCGAATTCGACTC
>JAXGGA010020879.1:0-17510 GCA_038373865.1 Uloborus plumipes | reverse complement strand
AATTAAAATCTGTGTGGTAAGTTTGTAAAATTAAATTTTCATGATGCTAAAATAAAATAGATGCCTCACTACATTAATGGAGCATTTTTATTCAGAAATTCCACTGTGTGTGTATATGTGCGATTTATATATCATTAAAATTTTGCATCGTAAAAATTTGTAACGTGTGTTATATTCTCCTGTCGATATTTTCTATGCCTTTCTATTTGTTAATTACAGGTCACTATTTTTTATATTTAATATGTTTACACAATAATTTTACACTAGTAAAAATATATTGAAAAAGTTTTAATTTCGCCTTCTAAAACTGAAATAATATTGTTGAACTTTGTATGCGGTCCGTCAGAAGATAATTTCTATTTAGAGCTTATTTTGAATGTTTGAATTTGTTAATTGGTACTCAGGGAAATGATGCTTTGGTTTCATCTTCACCAATGGTGTAAAATAAATGGGAACTGCCAATGTTTCTAATAAATAATTTAGAACTTCTTTGATTAAAAAATTTAGTGTAGCTAATTGTCTTCAATTTTTTTTTTATTATGTAAGAACAAATTCATAAAAGAAATTTTAAAGCTCACTTAGAAACATGCCGGAAATAAAATTATAGTTCATCTCTTTGGGAAGAAGACTGTGTCTTATTATTGTAACAAAAGTTTTGAGTGTGGAATGGTTTAAAACGTTTATTACATAATAAATTTATTTCATAATGAAATTTATATATGTAATGTAAGTTGAATGCTATAAATAAAAGCTGAAAGTATGGAGTAAGTTTGTTTGACATGTACAGTTAAATCTACAAGGTTCCCACAGTCTTAAAAGTCCTTGAAAATAAGTGAAAAAACCTTTTCATAATTGCAAACTTTTATGTGTTACAGAAAAAAAATAATTGTATTTTTTGTATTTTGTGCTCTAATTTGTTTTTTGTGTGTTTTGAAATCCAGTTGTAACTATCTCTCAAACTAACCCACTTTCATTTTATACTTAATTTTACTCTTTAAAAAATTGATCTCATGCTTTTCATGCGTAAAATTTGTAGATTTGTGTTCCTTGAATTGCTTTAAACAGTCCTTGAATTTTTTTTCTTGAATGAGAGATCCCGACGGAATGCATAGGTATTCTCAATTGTACACTGAGTAGTTGTACACCCAGGGACGTCATTTCAAGTTTTTCCAGGGGGGGGGGGCAAAGGGTGCACTGCAAACACAATGCAATTTCATCGGAAAACAGGAAAACCACGCCCCATTATATGTAAATACATTGACTTCTCAAAGCCAGGGGGAGCAATTGACCCCCCCCCCTGCCCCCCTAAATGACGGGCCTGTGTACATCAGAGCAGGGCTGCGGAGTCGGAGGCAAAATGGTCGAATCCGACTCCGACTCCGGGATTTTAAAACTTTCGACTCCGACTCCCGACTCCTGCTTTTTTTATTATTTTTTTACCCGCATATGAAGAGGGAAAAACCCTAAACAAAGGTTGAAATATTAAGTTCATTTTTAAAAGTTTCATTTTTATTCATGGTCGTAGCCAGGACTCACTTTAGGGGGGGGCGATAGCAAGCTGGGGTATCCGAGTCGGAGGTCATGAGAGGTCATTGTGACCTCTCAAAAAGTTCAATTTTCTCAAGAATTATCGCAGGTAATTTCACCACATTTAATTCAATTCTCAGAGGTCACTGTGACCTCCCAAAAAGTCCATTTTCTCCAGAGCAAAAGACAAGCGCTGCTCTTGTCATTTGACTCCGTATAAAACTAATCCTTTTCTTGTTAAATGGCCAGACTTTATTTTGACACATTGCATTTTTGCTGCAAAGACCCGCCATTTGAAGCCCTTTTTAATGATCCTAGATGCTTAAGATTTAGATATTGGACGCTGAAAATTTGTATCTGTTAGTTTCAAAGATATGTTTTCACCTCCATAAAATTTCATCCAAATCGGAGGTTGTCGGAGTCGACATGTTTTTCAGCGACTCCGACTCCGACTCCTTTGGTCCAAAATCAGTCCGACTCCGACTCTTCGACTCCGACTCCGACTCCACAGCCCTGCATCAGAGACGTACTGTATTGTGCATCTCTGGAAAATGACCTTGAACAAGCTCATTTACGTGTGTTGTAAGAGGAGAAAATCTTATATTAATATGACGCCAATAAATGTTATTGCTACTTAAACCAGATTTCCTCGCCCTTATTTTAACAAATAGAATGGTTTAAGCCTCAGTGGATTGGAAGTCAACTTTTCAGAGCCATACCATATAGAACATTGCTACTATTATATTTTTAATTTTCATAATGTGACCTTTGTCTGGATATAATCTAAGAAAATTGTGTAGACATTTCTAACTAATCTGGTTTTAAAAAAATAACTTCAAGAAATTTCTGAAAAATGGGTGATTATCGATCTTTATCTCCTTCATTTATTATAAGAAATTTTGTGAACATTATTAAGATGCTTATGGATGTACATTTATAGAAAAGGCCATGCAATCAGAACTTAACTGATGACAATCAGAAATTCAACTAGCTTCTAGCCTAAAAGTAACAGCCTGATGTAGATATCCTCTTTACAAAACATTTAAAAAAATAGTTGTACCAGCTTCAGTGGTATGAACATATCATTTTTCGTAAATAACGACTAGCTCAATGTCTATAACCCTCTAGATTGGTTATTGGATACTTGTATAGACTATTCATATATTGAATTTAATATTAACTAGGGATGCACCGATTAATCGGCCACTCTGCTGCATATAAACAGCAACATTTTATCGATTAATCGGCAGGAAAAAATATTTTTAAAATTAATTCTTAGTATATTCTCATCAAAAAACTATTACTATAAAAAACTAGACAGCAACTTAAGTTGACACTGACGTCACTACGGGCGGAGCCAATAAGAGCTCTCAAGCAGTTAGCAATAAATAATTTGAAAAGTAGGCAGTGACGTTTTATCTAGCTCGTTTTTCATAGGCTAACTTCACGCTGACGTCACGATGTTTTTGTCAAGAAACCTTGCAGTGTAGCATAGTTAATTTATCAACAGTAAATAGAAGTAATTTTCATCGAAGATTACTATAACATGTAGTCTGAAAGAGCTCAGAGAAAAAACAAAACCAGTCCAGAAAGTAAAATTGAATGAAATGTTAAAAGATAAACCCTCACAGTTGATATAGAACCTTCACAGTTGCATTATTAGGAATAGTGTCATGCGAATTACTAACTGGGCCATCATCTTTCTGGGCCTAAATAACAATTAAAAGTAAATTTAAATTGAAAGTGTTCCTAAATTAGTGTGCATACCAAACCTCTTAGTTTTTTTTACATGCCTAATTAACATAATGTAACTTATTAGTCATAATAAAAAAATTGGCTCAAAGGAGTTGGGTGAAATTATTTTGAGAAAATTTTGTAAATATATAAAAATAAATAGTATCTCCCCCCCCCCCCCGGAAATAAATCATCATTTATTCCAAAAATCAAAATTGTAAAAAAAAAAAAACAGTGATGGTGAAATTGCTATTATTAAAAATAATCATAATGATTATTAATCGGCTAGAGCCGATTGTTAAAAGCTTATTAATCGGTAATCGGCCAATTTGCTTATCGGTGCATCCCTAATATTAACATCGCTTGCAATTAATACTGGGGGGGGGGGGGGGGGGCATCTCTCAGAGATCTTAGTTTATTACCAATTTCAATGCAGTAGTTAAGTACATGAAAGGGCTATTTTGATTAAAAAAAAAAGAACTCTGGTGGTAATTCTGACTGCTTGGCATCAGTCTGGAATAGCCATATCAAAGCTGAAGGCAAATAACTCATGTAGGGGCTGAGCATATCTTCTCACTGGTAGTTAAAAAGATTTTAGCACACCAGTGAGTGGTCTGCAAATATTGTACAGCTCTATCTCAAAAAGTGAAGACAGTGCTCGGTAACAGAGCTACAACTGCCTCATAGCTGGAGCTAAGGCAGAATTGCAATACTGCCTTATCTGCTGCTACGGTGTTTTCACTTGTAGTATAAAAATGACATTTTGGAAACTCAAGAGAAAGTTGTGTTTAGTGTGAGTAGGGGAGAATATATTTTAATACACTGAAAAGACTTAAATTTAAGTGGGGAAAGTTGATGAATAGGTTCAAAATGATATCTAAAAGTATAATGAATTCAGTTGGTCAGTAACCTTAAAAATTGAGGCCTATTATGATCATATTATCACGATTTCAATTCAGTTGTTTGAACATTTGCATAATAATGTAGGCACTCAAATCACAAATATTCTTATCACCATGCCTTAGCTAGTAAAAAACTGAAACTCTATGCTATCGAAAATGAATTTTACATAATGCTCAAAAGCAACAAAATTATTGATAAGTAAAGTATAATTTCATTTAACTAGACATTGGCTTTTTGAAGCTTTATTGATTCTTATTGGAATGAACTACAGTGAAACCTGTGTATAACGATACTGTACATAACAATAAACCTGCCTATTACGATATTTTGGTTTGGTCCCAGCCAACTTCCCATCTACTCAATGCAAAACTGTCTATAATGATAATCTGTCTATAACGATATTTTTTCTCGGTCCCTTGAGTATCGTTATACACAGATTTCACTGTATATACTTCATTCAAAAGTAATTTTTGCAAAATTAAATTAGTGTTGAATTAAATAAATGTTGCATAGCAAACGTTTTTTAAATATTTTTTTTCATTGTGACTATTATAAAAGCGCTTCGGATGTTTGGGAAACTATCCGCACTTAAAAAATATGGGGAATGAAATACAAAATAAAGACAATATTGAAAAATCAAGTCACTGAAGGAAAACATGTTATTGAGGGTAGAAACACAACATACAGTCATATGTTTACATTCAAAATATTTATTTCCGAAAATATTTTATGCGGGGTTGAAAATGCATTTTAAAATAACGTTTTTTAATGTTTAAAATTTTCCAATTGATAAATTAAATAATTTGTTCTAGCAGCTTTTGTACAATTTTCTTGTAGAGATTCTTTTATGTATTTTAGCTGATATACTCAAAACTATGTTTTACAAATGTTTTTTAAATAATTTTATGACAGTTAATTGCTAAAAGTGCTATTCCAAACCACGATTTATATGCATATTTCATGATAAGGAAAGCTTCACTTTTTTATTAAGTTTGTATTAGGAACTTTAAAAAAATCTTAATTTCTAGTACAAATTTTTGTTTTCCTAATTTACAACTTCTGTATAAATATTTCAAAAACATATTTGTTTAGTAAATTTAATATGTAATTGTTTGAAATATGCTAAGGGCATTGATTTATTCATACAATTTTGTTTCATATTTATGTCTGCAGTGGAATGGCGACTATTTCCCATCATCATTTTGTATTCATATTGGCATTTATCTTAATTCATACTGTCATAAGCATTTTGTTTGTTATCAAGTTGAAGCAAATAAATATTTGAAAAAGAAAATCAGAGTTCTGTAAGTCTGCAGTGTGTCTATTTTTCATTCTTATCAGATTGTATGAGTCGTTTAAAATAAACCAGTCAAGTCCACTTTTTAAAATTTTACATCAGCACAAAAAAAAAAAAAAAAACACTGAAAAATACTGATTTTCGTACATACAAAAAGTTTGATCACAGAAAATTGCATCTTGAATAATGTGTGTCCGGAGTGGTAATAAACTTGTGAATAAGAAATTTCAAAATATCGTTGAACATGTGAAGACCTCATTAAAAATTAATAGCATTTTATTTTACTTTTCTTTGAGCATTCATTTCCAACAGTCTGATAATTTTATATGCCACAGTGAAGCACCCACGTGGGGAGCTAAGGGGCTTAAGCCCCTCCCAGAATTATGAAGAACTCTATGAGTAAAACCAAGCTGCTTAAAATAGTGTCTTTTGGAAATTTGCTGAGAAATAGACCCAAATCTCCTACTTACTTAAGAACAAAAATAACTAGTTTTTTCCCTAGGACTTCAAACTCGAAAACCTTCTGAATTAGGGTCCCTTAGCCCCTCCCAGGAAGCAGCGCCACTGATATGCTGCTTCAAGCAATTAATCTCGGTTTGTCTTCATCCAATTCATCTTGATCTCTTAACTGCTGCTCAGATGTAACGTGATTTTCATTCGACTTGAAGAAGTAGCTGAATCTGCGCTTGAAGGACTGTCGCCTAGCATCCATTTCAAGCTGTTGCTATAAATAGTGGAGAGAAGTAGTGAAATATACAAATATAAATAAAAATACAAATGCGACTACCAGCAACAGGGCTGGTCCTAGTCAAATTATAGACCCCAATGAAGATCAATGGCCCTCTTAAAACTATCTACTTCCTTGCTCCCTACCGCCTCTTCCGGTAAACTATTGATTCCAAGTTTCCACTACTCTGCTAAAATAGTAATTTTTCCGAATTTCCAGGTTAGCCTGAGATTTAAACAGCTCATAACAATGACCCCTTATCCTGCTTTCCGTGCAGAAATTTAACCCCATAACATCTTTCATTTTGATAAATTTAAACAATTGAATCATGTCCCCTCTGTTTCTCCTTTGCCCAAGACTATACATGTTAAGCATTCTGAGCCTGCAATCATAGTCTAAATTAGAAAATCCATTCACCAACCTTGTAGCCCTCTTTTGTACGCTTTCCAATAAAGTCTTATCTGTGAAAAGGGCATATGCTAAAGAATTCTCTCAAAAATTTTCCAAGATTTAAAATGCATTCTTACCTCTTGGGTAATGCTGGCTCGTCTGATCTTGTGAACGAGACACAATCCTTTATACGTGATCTGATCGAGTGATTCCCAGCGAAGGACAGCCCTGGAATGCAACTTCTCTTCCCGGAGAAGAATCATCACTATCAAAGGTCTAGTGCTTGGATTATCCTAAAAATATTTTTACTGTTAAGTTTCAGTCGTTCAGAAATATTTAAAACAAATTTTAAAGATCTTCAATTGTACCTCAAGTTAAGTACATGGTCGTTTTTGAAGAGATCGAGTAGATAAATCAGATGCGTTATGAATCATGCATCGTAGTTGTGTTTCGGTTCACTGTTCAATAAACCCGTTAAGTTAATAGAACGACGTCTGGTAAGCCCGATTACACAGTGGTATATTAGAGGGCTTATGAATCCTGTGCAGTTTTCCTGTCCCCTTATTTTCATGCTGCACATGTAATGAAATCAGTTCCGTTTATCTTTAATTTCCATATATTATTTCTCTAAGCCGAATCCTATACCCGGTCGAAACTCGCTCATTTCTTTATCGAATTGCAAGAAAATTTATGATTTTGAAGCTTATCCCGCGGGCTATTGACGAAAATTAGACCCACCCTCTAAAAAGTGTCGGTTCGTTTTTTATTCGAACTTCAATTTTTGGGCACAAAATTGACTCTATCTAGCGAAATAATTGTCGTATCGTCTCCATTTTGATTTCATTCGAAAGATTAAAAAAAATGCGTTCTTTAGAACGTTTCTCCGCTAGCGCCGCGTAACGAGAATCTCGAAAATCCACATTTAAGCGACTTATAAGCGATTGAAGTTTGAAAAAGTTAAATTTTTTGCTCAACTGTTAAAATCGTTATACCATTGTTGTTCAAATCAATTTTAAATGCGACATTTCAAGCCAAGGCTTAGCTCGGTAAACCTTAATTGTAACTTTTATTGTTTCAAAATACTATGGTAGTTTTGCGATAACGTTAGTATTTAGTTTAGTAGTAGCCTTGGGTATTTGATTTTAATATATAGGGTATCACTTTCGTAGTAGTTGTAAAAGTGAACGTGTCTTTGATCTCTTTGAAAAGTTGTCAGAACGACGGCAGTAGATGGCGATGTTGTGCAAATGAAGCCAATAAAAATTGTCGTATTAAATTTTAAGTTTAGAGTTTTTTTTTTTTTTTTTGCGGAATTCCGCACGGGTCACCTAGTAAATTCTAAAGTTTGCATAATCAGCATCTGCTAATTTTATTAATTACCGTATTTTTCGGAGTATAAGACGCACCCAATTTCAAGTTAAATCCCCCAATTTTAATTAATCTTAAATTTATGCAGTATAAGACTTATACGCCGAAAAATACGATAGATAGTCAATTTATAGAGACATATAAGGTTCGGAGGACTCCTACTCTTTCGTTTAGCCTCGAGGCCAGTGATTCCTCCTTAGTCTTTACATGTTAAAAATTGTCGATGTTTACAACTAAAGGTACTGAGCAATGATAACGGTTTGCTGCTGCTGTTCGTTCATGATGACCGAAAAATAATAACCTTGCCAAATTATTTAAAATCGCCACGGTTCGGTCGAAAATGTACAATATTTTATACTCACATCGAATACTAGTCTGTTGACTGAGCTCGGAATGTATGTCGGTCCAACGTATACGCCATCAGTTTCGCTGTCACATGCTCTTCCCTGGATCAAAACTATACCCGTTACGATGGGATGCTGCACTTCCATTTCTGTGGCAATTGTAAGGTCAGGCATTATTCCTTCTTCCAAATGAATTTTCAACTTGTCATCAGGCCAGTCCTAAAAAAGGTTTGACGTCAATTTGGCAGCGTCGTGATTAACATTTTATCAAATGTTATTTGATAAAATGTTTTATGTTACAGTAAGTACTGTATATGTTGTGGCTTCAAATGCCATTCGGGAAACCCAAATCTTTTCACGTAGCTCAAATCGACCAAGTTTTCCTAAGTGTAATATTGTGTGGCCAATGCGGTGGTATTTCCTAAATGGTTCTATAATTGGGGAAAACCTAACCTGGCAGCATTGTGAAGTCTACGCATGGGTGATTCTCCAAAAACCTGGCATTTTCAACTCACAAACTCTATAAAAATAAAAATGCTTAAAAAAATCTAAAAAAAATCATACTTACTCTTTGTTAGGAGCTTATTAAGATAAAAATAGAGGGAACTCACTTTAAGTATGCCAGATTACCAGTGCTTTAAAAGTAATGCTAGAGTGGCATTTTTTTTGTTTTTGCGCCAGGAGAGGGACATTTTTTTTGCGCCAGGAGAGGGACATTTTAATCAAAAAAGGCTGATATTTCTACCCGGAATTATATAGAAGGTAAATAATGGTATTTTTCTCTTTTATCCCTCTTAACTCAATTGCACACTGCAGGCAGAATTATTATTTTTATTTTATTTAGAGCAGAAATGTTGGCCAGGAGAGGGACATCGAAAATGTGACATACCTCATTTTGAACTAAAGAATAATAATACGAACAGCAGACACATTCTATAGACAAAATACTCTATGAGTCCAAAGAAGTGATGAGAATAAACAGTGTTATAGCACTGCAGATTCAAAATTCCTTCTTTTTGCCTTTAATAATTGAACCAATTTTTAGGCCAGGAGAGGGACATGCAATCTGGGACAAACTTCAAAATGATGTACCTGATTATATAATCATTTAAATAAGCTAAAACAACAATATATTACACTCATAACTATACATAATTCAACACTACAAGTGGAATTTGTGCAATGTTCACGTAAAATTTTAAAATAATTTATTTACATTTTAGAAACAGGGTGGGACACGCAAAAAAGGTGACTTTTTGGCTATTCAAAAATTTTTGCAGAAAAAAATAAATGAAAAATTGCTTTAATGTGAATTGAACAACATCAGAATAAGTATTTCTAACAATTAAAAAAATAAAAAAAATTTCTAGGTCAAATAATTTTTGTGCTGTCCTACGGGGACATCATATTGTTCGGATTTTGGAGAATCACCCGTATATCTTAATCACAGCATTAGGTTGCTGTCAGTTTAGGTTTGTCCCAACTATAGTATGTATTTTTTTGTACATGTATTCGCGAAATCTGCGGATAATGTCGGAAATAGTGTATGTGTTGATGCTATGTGTTGGAGTAGAAACAATGGTCTGAGCTGCAGTTGTGGCCCCCAAAGCAGAATACTGCTAAATTTGGAACGTACGTCGCAGAACAGATTTCTGAACTGCAGAACATTTCTGTTCAAATGTGAGGGAAAATTCTGAACATTTACTGTAGAATTTCTGCAGAAAAGTCAGTTTTCTAAGATACAATTTTGCAGAAATTCAGAACAATTACTGCAGATTTCTTCAAGTTAGAAAAAAAATTTAAATTTTTGCAAATTAGACTTACTAGGCAGAAAATCAAAACGTCGATTTTTTTGCGACATTTGTAGGAACTTTCAATTATTTCAAGCTGGACAAAATCGGCGGAATTTGCACAAAATTACATGTTTAGTAAAAAGACGCACTTGGTCTCATTATTGGCCACGTGCTGTTATTCTAAGTGAATACATTGCTTCTAATGTAGTGTCAAAGCATTCAGAGCTCTTTGATGTTTGGAGGAGCAGACATAGTGAAGGGTTTTACATTTTCTGTCAAGAATGTGTGACTGGAATTTTAATTTCAGGCTTTTTTTCTGCAGTAAGACTAAATACTGAACAAATACACCTTTCATGTATGAAACCGTTTTTATTTAAGGATCATGGTTTTTGAAAATGGTCATGTTTCTACGTGTACTGCTTAAAATTACTTGCAGAACAATTTTGGTCAAATGATTTTACGCTGCAAGACATCACAAAGTATTCTGCGTTGGGGGTTGTGGCGATAATAAATTTTTGCTTGTTTTACTTCCAAAATTCTTTCGTTGCTACAGCAATTAAATGGCACCGTTCTTATACGCTGAAAATTATGACTTTGTAAGCATCATTTCTTCTGTATTAACGTTAAATATATATTTATTCAATTTCAAGTATAATTAATGCATGTGGTAAGAATGAAAATCAGGTTAGAGAAGCGTGTAATTTGGGGAAGAGCACAATATTATCCAAAAGAGTGAAGCAAGCTTGTTTTCCTTCAGAAAATAAAGAGTGGAGATTGGAGAGGGAAGTGAAAAATGGTGTTCATTGCATATGGTCGTCTTTAAATAGTCTGGGGGTGAACAAGAGATTCGATGTAAAAAACACCCCCAAATACGCTCATATAAACTGCGTTGTCAATCGAAAAAACAAAATTTTTTTGTTTGAAGTAAAAATGGGTTATTATTGAAATGCAAAGCGTTGCTTTGTAGAGTTTATTTTGCGGAACTCCATAATAGGATATATCACGTGAAAACAAGCCTTGTATCTTTTTAGTTGAAATTCGTAGCTAGAACTTGCGTCTTAAATTATTTAACTGATATGATCCTAATCTCAGACTTGTGAATTTCATTTTTTATACGTGGTCTTAATTTTTTACCATTAACGTTTTCTTGGATAATTTTAAATGGTCCATTTGACGATTAACCTAGTGGAACTTGATGAAATCTATTTGACGGATGTTACAATACTCTTCCATAGATGTTTTCCTATACTAGTTACCTAATTTGTAAGTAAACACTTGAAGATACTTTCTCAAAAAAGTAACCCGTGGGCAATAAGAATTTGAATCAAGGAAATGTACCTCATAGTTTTCCTCCGAAGACAGTACGGTCAGCGCAATCTCTAAAGCGATGGATCTCCAGACGTGAAAGAGAAAATCATCGAACTTGACTTCAGCTTGTTTCAGAGTCGCATGGTCAATATGAATGAACTGGAAAAGAATTTCCGGTGTTAGTACATTTACTCAGACAGACTGACATGTTGGCCTAAAGCTTTGAGCACTCATGGAGTACTTTTAGGTTGTTCGATAGGTAATATTGGACATTTTTCTTAAATTACATTACAACCATCCTCTGAGGAAATCGGTTCTTCTTTCCCAGAGAAGCATATTTTAGCTTATAGTGCTCCTCTACTAAAAATACCTCCGACTTTAACTACCTTTACCTCTTTTTCGGGTAATAGAGAGGCTAATTTGAATGGATAACTTTCGCAGTAGTTTTGCAAAAATACTCCAACTTGAATCCGTAGCAATTACCCTTTCCTGTTGTCTTAGAAAGAGGTAAACATGGTCAATGTCGGAGGTCAACTTTTCAGAGAAGCACTATACCCTCCTACATGTGGGTCATAATGGTGGGGGCCTCCTCATGGTATGGCCTGGGTCAACGCTAAATCCCCACCTTCCACCACTTGCGGATGTTTGGTCAGAATCTGTATCTGGACAGCGGCTTTTGGGGTGGAAAATTAAGCAAGCGATGGGCGCTACTGGAGCAGATTTGTATCTGGCTCCACAGCGTCTGGAGTTATAAATGGTTTGAATGGTAAAGGGCTCTCTGGGCAGGACTGCTTAGTACCAGGAGAAGCCTGTAAGTAGTCAAGCGGGGGGGGGGGGGTCTGTTGCTTACATTCCTACATGTTTATTTTTCCCCACAATAATAGTGAGCAGTCTTTCTTATTTTGTTCATATTATACCAAGATAGAAAAAACATAAAAAAGTAGTGTAAAAAACCTAATAACCAATGAATGCAAATAACAAGTGCATGTATATTT
The DNA here is from genome assembly GCA_038373865.1 of Uloborus plumipes. NCBI lineage: Eukaryota > Metazoa > Arthropoda > Arachnida > Araneae > Uloboridae > Uloborus > Uloborus plumipes. Next base: position 5,124 of record JAXGGA010020879.1, on the reverse strand, counting down.
TCTTACCTCACAGTTTGTTGAGCAAAGTGCAGTTGTAACTGATGGTGTGCCCAAAAGATATCCCAACATCCCAATAGCTTTCGGAGAAATTGTATTCGCTAAAAATTCTCCATAAGCAGCGAAATACCAAAAGGAATCTGCATTAGGTAAAGCCGCCGTTTTCTCACCATCATTCCTTCCTGAGATCTACAAGAAATAGCAATTAGTTAGTTCCCTTGTAGTTTTAAGTTGAAAGCAGTTGAAAACATATGGAAATAATGAGCTAAGTTTCATCTGATTTAACTTCACTCTCCACTATTCCCCGTACCTACTACCACACGTGGTTGTATACAGGACAGGTTGGATGGAGCCTTGAAGACAGCTCTGCTTTTTAATCCAGACTAAGGACTGATTTACTCCTGCTCCAGCACACCGAAAGGTATTGATTTGGAATGAAAACTTCTATTATAACAAGCAAGATACAATTTCATTATATTTGAGGTATTGTTTTTTTTTAATTTTTTTTTTTTTTGAGTTGTTTAATTATTAAATCGTTGTAAAGGATTTCGCTAATGTTATCACATTTGCTTCTGCCACTTATGCTGCCACTGCATCAATCTTAGAGCAGTGGACTTTGCTAGGAAGGATTCCTACTGCCTTCTAGGGATCCTTTGTACTGAGAAATTGACCATCGATTCGCCGCCTCTTGATACAACTTGAAACTACCATTTTGTAACCAACAGGTGTGAATTTTAATTGCAGTGCTACATAATTTCAAGCTCTTTTCTGGAACATAGGGCTCACAGCTTTTGAATGAACTGCTAGAACAGGAATACGTAATAAACAGGAATACGCAATGAGTAACTTAGAACAGAAGATGGCAACAATTGTCCACTCGTTCTGGACTACAAAAACAAATTCTACATGGTTTATTCGTCTTTTGGGCACTACCTGGTAAGGACCTTGAACTAGTGTTAAACTAAACTGAGCAATTAGGGTTACTTTTATTCAGAACAACACACAATGCTGATTCCGTTCCTTTTAAAATTTTACTTAAAAATTAAATATTTTGTTACCTGTAAGACGCCTTTGGACAGAATTCGCAAGTCCTTGTGTTTTTCTCCAGAGTATTGTGCAACATCTCGCACTGCCATTGTAGAATAAGTTGCAGTGTCCTTTAAATTACAAAAAAAAGTTAGTGAAAATTCTAATTAGCTTGTTAGAGGGGGGGGGGATAATCGAATTAATGTGTAGTTTTTATTTGAGTTCATAAAGTCAAGCTCATATAGCTTTTTTTTGTTTTGTTTTGTACATACATTCTTCTTTTTAATAGCAATGGAAAATAATTTAGCATAGCCGTGGAAGATGTAAAAAGTGCATGCATACAAATCTTTCAATGTAAAAACAAAACTTTTCCCAGAATTTCCCAAAATCTCTTAGGCTGTCACCAGTTGAACTTTTAAGTTGAAACAAAACATGTTGCTGCCATTACTGATGTGAAATATTTTGCTGCTATGGCTTTTATAGCAATGATTACACTACACACATAAGGGAAACAAAACACACAGCTGTCAATATTGTTGGTCTAATGCTTTATTGCTGCATATAAATATATGTATCACCGATGACTATACACCGACCGTGAAGAAAACAAAACAAAGATTTGCTTTTATAGTGCGTAGTACGGCTCTGATAAGTTCATCAATGACTTTGTCAACGTTTAACTCTTTTTTGGAGCATTGAATGAAAAATTTAAAAGTTTTTGACAAGGATTTGAGTTGAAATACCTATGCAAGACTACTGCAAAAGTAACTCAGCTAAACTGAGTGTCAATTACTCTTTCCTACGCTGTAAAAAAATCAAAAATGTTACAGATTATTTTCGAGGAACGTTCCGGGATTTTACAGGTTTTTACCATTTTCCTGTGAAAATCAAGCATCCTTTGGAAAAAGTTTCCTGAATTGCTGCATGTTGCATGAATGTAGACTGTTGTGAAAAAAACCCTAATAATATAGAATAGGTGAAACATATATTTGCATATATAATAATAGACTTGTGAAATATATACCTAATAATATAGAATAGGTGAAATATATACCTGCATATATAATAGCAGACTTGTGAAATATATATTTAGCAACCAGTCTCAAAATAAACTAAGCGTTTTTATAAATTGTTCCGCCTTCCGCACAATCATGGTCTTGCAGATTGACTGAGCTCCAAAATGAGAGCTAAATGTTGTCTCTGGACCTGAGCTTTGTTAGAATTGCAGGCAAATGAGCAATTTTCTATTTGCTTGCAGCTCTGCCTTAGCTTTGGCTGCATTTGCTAAATACTGGTACATCAGGATGGTACGAAATCCTCACAAAAAAGTATTAAAATGTCTTCTAAGTTTCCTGATTAATTCGAAAAATGTGATTCGCTTTTAATGGGAAGGTTTCTGAATCCTTCTGGGAGATTCTACGTTAATTTCTTGAAAATTACTGACTTTTAGCAGGAATCTTTCCTACTTTTGCCTGTTCTGTTATTGACAGAATTTAGTCACATTAGCTATCCATTATTTTCGAAAAAGGTCTATGATTTTTTTTACAGTATATCAAATGTTCAGAACTCCACGAGTATCTAAGTTTGTAAAGATTTCAAATGGGAAGTTGGTTGGTTGCTTTAGGTTTATTGGTACAAGAGCCTATCAAATGGAAAGAAGAAACAGAAACCGTTTCTCCAAAACATGAATTAAAATAATTATTAACAATTAAAAGATATATAGTTTAGAAACTAGCCCTACCAGTATTAGTTCAATAAGTTCATCGCTTGTTATCCAAGGCACACTCTCCAACGAATGTCTTGGTCCAATTTCAACTTCCATAAATCTCGGTGCGCATAGAGTATCCGTCAGTTTTACAGCTATTTCCTGCACAAGTTTATATTGATGGTATTATAAATATTAGTGTAATAAACTGCTTTAAAAAATTAGGGAAGCATAAGGTTTTAACAAAAATGGGGAAACAATTAATCTAAAAGCTAATGTCACACAAGCTAATCAATACTGATAATATTGAAATATTTTACTGAGTGAAGCAATTCTGCATCTGTCTCATCAATAATGAATAGTTCCACCATTTCTTCGATGACTCGCTTCATATCCCTCAGAATGTATACAGCAGCTCTGTGAGTCCTCCAAGCAAAGGTCACATCCGGGCACTCTTCGTCCAACGAATCTATATAAGTCAGCATCTAGCAGATTTGAATAATAACAAGCCTATGCTTTAAATGTCAGAACTAATTAGCAATAGAGTTTGAAATTCACTGACTACCCAAGTAGCACACTTCGTTTTTTAAGCGTTGTAAAAAGGTTACTAACGTTGTTACAGCGGCTTAAAAACGTTTATAAAACGTTTAAAGGTTATTTGTGCTACCTGGGTAGTGTAAGGAACGGTGCAAAAAAGTAGTGTCAATGTAGCCCATCTATGTCGTAAAAGGCAATAAAAATGGGTACTCATAGTCTGGAGTTTATGGCAAGGCCCTGGCTGGTATATCGGTCCTTTAGGCTAGGGGCTTATCGTGTGATTAACGTTCCCACCTTGCCAAAACCTCTTATTTAGACATTTCAAATAGTTGGGTATTGGATAGTGCCTAGACTTCCCGGTTCACTTGGCAAAAATTGGATGTGGTTATTGGAAGATGGAAAGCTCTTTCTGACGGTTGCTTTAAGGGCATGCAGTTAATTATTTTGATGAATGTAAAATTGATATCCTGACATTTCAAGAAAGTGGTTGTATTAGCAGTAGGATAGAAGGATCAGGATAAAACTGCATCATTTTGGTACAGGGTCGATTGTGTGCAAAATCTAAAACAAAATGTCATTGAGTTCAAACCTGTTATAGAGTTCATTGTACATTAGTTTAAAGGGAAAATACTACAATACTAGCATTATTTTCGCCATTACTCTAGTATTTATTATGAGACATCTCTTTCCCTTTCGACTGGGTACATTCCACACGAAAGAGAAGGACAGAGTTCCTAATAGGAAATCTTTTATGAGTTTCTGCAAAATACTTATGAGGAATGCCAGCGAAATAATATGAAACTTCTGAATGGAGAATTCAATGCAAAAACTTAAATTATAAACGCTACATTGGAGGCGAGATTGATCTAATATTGGAGGAAGGGCTTACATCATTTAATTAATGGCAATGGTAGTTAAGTAATTCCTTACCGAAACAATAGTTCGCATAGTGTTTTATAGTGAAAACAGATCTAGATTATTTAGAGCAATCTAATTTCTGTACCTCAGAACCAGAAGGACGTAAGTCCAAAAATGATGATTTTCACTTTATTAGTGAATTGTATGTATAATCTTATTCTGCATCGACCCATGAGAACGGTATTCTATAAATCAAATTCCTTCCAACTATTTAGCAGCATTAAAAGAGTGCGAATCCCATCCTTTGCATGCTTCCGACAATAGTTTTTCCCTTCTCCTGAAAAGGTGCAAAAATGGCCTTACGTTAGTCTGGTTCTGAGGTACAGATTTAAGCAGTAAGATTTATTATATTGAAAGCAGTTGGAAAGCAATTAAAGTACCTGCAGTACATTGTTTTCGGATGCGAATTGAACTTCTTTAGCGCTCTCCTCCCATTCGACAATTTTCGAAGCCCCTTTGACAGCTTTTCTGCTAATAGCAAGAAAACCGATGGCTAGATCGAATGCCTCATAAAATACAGCACTGACTTGGTCCAGTAGATTCATCAGAACTGCTGCCAAAGTCATCTAGGTGAAAATTATGCATTTTGGAGCATTTGTGAGGGCGAAATTATTTGCAGAAAGTGCAACAACATCATTTAACTTCATGGAATTAGTTGACTATCCAAATGTACAAAGGAGTCGCAATTAAAGTGGCGAGTAGGAAAAAGACGCTAAGTTACACTTGAGAAAAAGTTGGATGGTCATTTTAATTGATGAAACAAAGGACCATCCACACTAATAATAATAAAATGTAAGCTGATTTCATATAACTTCTTCTATGAGCCCCTTCAGTTGTTTTAAGAGAACCTGAGTTAATAAGGCTTTAATTAAATTAAAAAAACCGCTTATTTGATAGTAGTTTTATGAATTTCCAGTTGCAATTCTAATTGTACAATAACT
>JAXGGA010020878.1:0-17511 GCA_038373865.1 Uloborus plumipes | reverse complement strand
TTTTCCTTTCTGAATTTGAAACATTCGTGGTTCCTTAAAAAAAAAAAATCCTGTATTGTTACTGATTTCCTCTATGTTCATATATATTTACGTTATGGTGTTCATAGTGATCAACACTTTCAGAAATGCACTCTCAAAATTAACGAATTTTCTTTGTTTTTGATGAAATCACTTCCAAGAATATACCCCGAGCGAACATTTCGTAATTTTGTGTGGATGAATTTCGTCAAATGTAGCGAAATATTTGAAACTAAGCTTTTAAATCTTGATATAAAATTACAAAAATCATTTCACTAAATTTTACTAACCCTCAGCACCAGTAAGTTTATACATGCAACTACTGAAATGCACAATTGGTTTACATCATGAAATAACTAACTGTTAAGTCTGGACTCAGATTAAAATAAAAATAGCAGTAACAAAAATAAAAATTCTTACCTCTTAAATAAAAATTTTAAATTTTTGTTGCTCAAAAAAGGCAACAATAGAGCGAGTAGATTTTAAAAAATACTAACACGCCCTTTTGTTGCCCATTTTGATTCTATCCATTGCGATAAACGAAGTCTTCTTAAAAATGTTGAGCTAGGAAATGCTGGATACCGAATAACACATGAAAAGATCCAAATTATTTTTCCAATCAATTTGATTAACTACGCAGAATTCTGGAACAATTCTTCTTCGAATGCTATAACAATAGTCAACGCTCTTCGACGAAGCATTTTCAAATTGAAACAAAATGGCGCACACATAATAACGTCCTGAGGAACACGATTAAATAACATTCGACTGTGATGTTTTTTGTCAAGTAGCTATCCAAACGACGAGACACAGATGTCCTCTTTTCCATGCTAATGCGAATAATACAGCTTTCACAGAAGCGTAAACATGCACATTAATTCTCGATGACTTTGCGTTACTTTTGCTGCGCACTTTGATTCAGTTATGAATCATTTATGCTGCCGTCGTTTCTGCGCACGTGCCAAGTCTCTTCAGACTGTATCTAACTCTCTCGTTCGGTTATATTTCAACCACAAAACCGGGTAAATTCCGTTTTTTGTTTCTCCAACTTGGTAATTCACGGAATAGTTCCGTTTTTTCAAGGAAAAGTTCTGTTTTGAAACGAAAACGGAAATTTACTGTTAAAATCAGTAAAAATCTTCCTGAAAATTCAGGTTTTTTTTAACAGTGTGGAGACTTCTGCCAAGTGTGTCCCCAGGTAGTCTGCCACTTCTTTAAGATCAGATACTGTTTGTCCATTTTTCTCTAGAATGGGAGCACAGTTTGTTTAATAATTTCCAGCGATTTTCTTAATTTTATTCCATACGGTTTTAGATGGAGTGGACGTCGTGATTGTGCTGACATACGATTGCCACGAGTCCCGCTGGCTTTTCCGCCGAATCCTCCGAGCTTCAGCACGAGCTCTTTTAAATGCCACTAAATTATCTGTGGTCGGATATCGACGGAATTTGCTCCAAGCCTTTTTCTGGGTCTTATGAGCTTCCTGGCAAAGAGCGTTCCACCAGGGTTTAGGATATTTAATCTTAGCTCTTGTGGTTCTTGGTATAGCAACTTTTACTGCATTTAAGATAATGTCGGTTACTCGACTTACTGCTACATCAATGTCAGTTTCATTCACTACTTCCGATGTTATTTCTGCCAACTGGGTAAATGCTATCCAATCAGCTCGATCAAGGCGAAAACTGGCTTGCTGCTGCTCATTTTGGCTGCAGCGTCCAGTAAAGGTTAACTTGATCGGGAAGTGGCCACTGGTGTAGAGACCACCTTCCACCTCGAAATCCCAGTGTGGCAGAAGCGAAGGTGAGCATACTGCAAGATCGATGGCATGATAGGTCTGCATAGGAAGATGGAAATATGTATTTTCACCGTTGTTAGGAACGCATAGATCGTTGTCACCAATGAAATTTTCTATTATCAATCCTCTGCTGTTTGTGTCTGGACTCCCCCAGAGAGGATTGTGGCCATTAAAATCCCCCAAGATGAGAAATGGAGGAGGAATTCGATCGATCAATGTCTGAAATTCCACGCTTCTCAAATCGTAAGAAGGTGGAATATACACCGAACAGACTGTGAATAGCGAGTGAAGGTGAACACGCGCAGCTACTGCCTGGAGGGACGAGTTGATACTGAGCTGGCTAGATGCGTAATCAGTGGAGATTAGCATCGCCACTCCTCCACAACGACGGTCTCCTGTCAGGCAGTCTTTGCGGTATATTTCAAAACCTTTCAGTCTCGGTCTGTCTGTAGGAGACAAGAATGTTTCTTGCAGACAGAATATGGCCGGTTGGTGCGTTTCTACAAGATCTTTGACGTCCGTAACATTATGCGAGTAACTCTGACAATTCCAAGAAAGGATGCTCAGGACCATGGTGAGAAAAAGGAGGAAAAACGGCCAAAAGAAAACAAAGCTCATTAGGCAGAGGGGTCCAACCACCCTTCATCGTCGGACGGCGGAAGTTCTTCAAACTCTATGTCTTTAACTTCCTTGTGAGGGGGAACAATTTCCTCAAGAAAAGATTTCGTAAGTTTTATTTGCTTGCTAGTGCGCAAGAAGTCTTCTTTTTTAAAACCAAAAAATTTTGGAGGCCTCTGTTTTGAGGAAACCCCAATTTTAGCTCGTGATTGTATCATTTTCTTCTTTTCAGCTGCTTTTTTGAAATTTTGCGTATTTTTGTTGATGTTTTCTACAGTTTTAGGTGCGTTCACGATAGGTTTTTCTATTTGTGGTTTACTGTTGGTAGTTTTATTTTGCGAAGAATTTGCAGTAATAGTTTGAACATTATGTTTGGGTGAGATAACTGGCTGAATAGTGTTTATTTGAGTATCCGTTTGGGTGCTTGAAGTTTTAAGAACCTTTTTAACGGCAGCAGCATAAGAAATTCCTGCGGTAGGTGTACGGGAATCGACTATTTTCCTCGCTTCCGGATATGATATTTTTTGGGTAGTTTTTATAACCTGTATTTCTTTTTCTAGTAACCATTTGGAACATTTTCTCGAATAAGAAGGATGATCTCCCTTGCAGTTGACACATTTAAAGTCTTTCGTGCACTGTACACTATCATGGCCAGGTTCTGCACATCTGGCACATGTGTCGGTACCACGACACGAAATCTTAGAATGTCCAAACCGCTGGCACTTAAAGCACCTGATAGTCCTGGATCTGACAGCATTTCTGTAGGAATGTTTGAGTACGGAGAATTTTTTTTCAAAAATGTTTAGTCGGTGTCCTAGGAAGTATTTTGGACTCGGGTGGACATTCGCCACCTGGTGCGTTTTTTTTTTCTATGACGTCATCAAAGATGGCGGCCGCACGATCTCATAAATGCTATATAAATGCCCAGCACTTCTGTAAGAAATTTAGATAGGAAGAATTTCTTTTCAAAAATGTTTAGTAGGTGTCCTAGAAAGTATTTTAGACTCGGGTGGACATCCGCTTACTGGTACATTTTCCTGTTATGACGTCCTCAAAGATGATGGCCGCTCGATCCTATAAATGCTCATATCTATGTTACTACTTGACCGATTTTCATGAAAATTGCAAATTTTTTTACTAATTTGTCTGATGCTATTTGTCTTTAAGCTGCACTGTTAGAAACTTATTCGAAAAAATAATTGAAAATCAATTTATTGATTTTTTTTCCATTTGTAACTACTAAAACTTAACCATAAAAAATGGTATTAACCCTTTTATTTTTGCAAGAAAATGCTAGTTTACCGCTGCTTGCATGATAAAAGATACAGCTGTATTACAAAATAGTAAAACGTACTTTTCGTCCAAGCGATAGCAAGGAAAATTTAAATTTAGTTGAAATAGAGGCGAATGAGAAGAAATACGAAAATTTAGACATGTTGTAGCAGTTTAGGAGAATTACTTGATCTTTTTACACAGTTCTGATGTTGTTGATGATTATGATTTTTCCACTCTGAAAAAATATTCGAAGAAACGGTTTTTCCATCCTGTACACTCAGTTTTGCAAAAAATCCAGACTAACAACAATTTCGATTTTTGCTAATGATTCTATACCATATGAATTAGCATGCGACTGCACAGCTGAAATGAATTTCGATCGTGTCCTCAACCAGCCGGGCTAGAACCAGTAGCGTACATAGACTTAGGTGTGCCCCCTTAAACTATTAGAAATATTTTCCCCGTCTAACTCATAGTGCTAATATTCTGGAAGATGCGCCCTCAAACCTCATACCCCCCTCCCCAGCTCCGTGGGGGTTTCGGAGTGCTATGAACGCCACTGGCCAGAACTATCTACCAGCAACCTATGACGAAGGTGTGTACACGTTATCGTGTGTGATGTTCAACCAAACATTCCAGAAACAGGGCAAATATTGTAAAGGGGTTGGGTGCATTCGGAACGGCAACAATTGTGGTATGCTGTTTAGGAAAATATCTTCGGAAAGGTCTAATATACGATGTGTTTATTGAATCTGATTTAATATTGGAACTAACCCCGATTTTGTCCAAAAGAGACATGGATTGAACATCTACCATGAATTTTCTAAGAAGCAAACTCTGAACTTAGATGCAAAAGCTGTCTCAATGTATATATTTATAAGTTAAAGATATTTTTAACTTATTTAATACTGGTGTCTGAAGACATATTGGAGACTGCTTTATACGATACAAGGGAAGAAGAGTCAAGATCGCTCAATCTCCATTCATAAAGCCATATTAGCAGTATTTCCTTGCAACAAAGCACAAAATGCTTGTGCTACTACAAGGAAAGCCAGTAAAAAGAAGTCAGAGTCAGCCTCACCGGCCTCATCTCATGCTGCGAAAACTTTGAGCTCGTTCCTCTGACGTGGAAGAGCTCTTTCAGTATGAACTATCTGAAAACTGTTCATTGTTTAATGAACAATGGGAGTATCACAAAAAGGCCATGGAAGATTGTAAAAATTTTGATAGTTAGAACAAATGTTTCCCTAAAAAGTCTGAAAGCGTAGAGCCACAAGATATGTATATAACATGTAGTGTCATACATGTCATTAAAATATCTCAAGATGCTACTTTTGCCTGATTAAAACAACAGCTTTTGGTCTTATAGTCAGGAAACAAATTGACCTTACAACATGGAAAGACCTGAACTTAAATTGCTCGACAGCAGAAGAAGCAGATTTTGCGAATAATGGCGTTAGCTTTATTTTCCTGGTATACTTTTATTCAGTGATTTGTTGTTTAGGAACTTTGGGGGAGCACTGGAGTTATGGATTCTACGCGACTTTCGTCTGTTCATAATATTGTTGGGCTCGTCAGAACTTATCTTCCGCCCCAACATTCCTTTTACTCGCCCTTCGTTTTCTTCGTAGGGTTCAAAATTCTTAAGACATTCCCCGTTTTCTGTCCCACGGAAAACCTTTTGGAGGGTCATCGTCACCCACACTTAAGGTCAAAAAAAAGGGTGCATTTCCTTCAACTTCTTGGCCTTTCGGAAACGATAACTTTCCCTTTTGACATTACAGATCTCATAAAACTTCCTCCCCTTGGTCAACAAAATTCCTTTCTGACACTATATGACAGTCCCCATCTCATAAAGTTTGAACTTTCCCTGGAACTAAAATTTCCAGATGTTGAACTTTGAACCGAGGTGCTCCTTTCCCCTCGTTTAAAAAGAGGGACTTGGAGTTTTCGGGACACACGAGCGAAAGATTTTGACACGGACAGTTGTCCGTAACATGGGGCCCTTTCAGAAAGGATGTCTCGGTCGGATTTAACTATGGAGGATTGGTATGTTACTAACTTTGGCTCCTAATTCCCAAATCCCCATTTATTAACTTTCAAATAAATCTAAAGTATACTATAAATTTTAAGCTAGTTGATTTAAATGATTTTTAGTAAGTTTTGGAAAGCGGACCTTAAACTTAACTTTTATCGTATTTCACATTTTTATGCCTAATCTTTGACATTTATTTGAGTTTTGAACTTTTTCTCATAATTATGTTTGATTGAAGTAATAAACGTCTAAAACATAGCAAAGAATGTGTCCAACCTTATTTTTCCATGTTATACCTTTTCTCCCAATTGTTTATCCTACACATACGATCATGGCCTAAACATATTTGGTGCCCCTAAGGTCCAACAATATTCACCGATAAACAGGTGAAAACATTCCAACCACCCACGCACTATCTGGACCAAATTAACTGAAGTAATTTGGTTCTGTTCATCGTGTTTTTATAAAATATTTGAATATATTTGGTAGTATTTCATCCGCTTATAAGAAGTAAAACAAATTCGTAAATCAAACAAAAGAACACATAGTGCAGGTAATACGAAAAGGGTCATTCTGTAAATTTTTAGACCTAGATTATAGCTGTATCCTCATGTGAAGAATATTTATTGACTTTGAGAATTTGCCACCTTCTAGTGCAACGAGTGCCGCGGGTCATTAATTGCGATAATATTTTGCACATTGTACCTTTAGCACTACAGGATGGTAAAGGCGCTTCTTCGAATATTTTTTCAAAGTAGAAAAATCAAAATCAATAACAACATCAGAACTGTAAAAAGAGATCAAGTAGCTCTCCTAAACTGCTACAAGTCTAAATTTTCATATTTCTTCTCATTCACATCTATTTTATCTAAACTCAGGCACATCTATTTTAACTCCTTGCTGTCGCTTGGGCAGCAGGACTTTTTACTGGTTTTGTAATAGTTGTATCTTTTAGCGTGCAAGAAGCGGTAAATGAGCATTTTCTCGTAAAAATAAAAGGGTTTATACCATTTTTTATAATTAAGTTTCGGTAGTTAAGAATTCAAAAAATAAAAATAAATAAATAAAAATAAATCAATAAATTGATTTTTAATTATTTTTTCGAATAAATTTCTAACAGTGTAGTATAAAGACAAATACCATCAGACAAATTAGTGGAAAAATTTGCAATTTTTTTGCAAATTGGTCAAGTAGTAACATAGATATGAGCATTTATAAGATCGAGCAGCCACCATCTTTGATGACGTCATAACAGGAAAATGTACCAGAAGACGGATGTCCAGCCGAGTCTAAAATACTTTCTAGGACATCTACCAAATATTTTTTGAAAAGAAATTCTCCCTATTTAAATTTCCTACAGAAGTGCTGGGAATTTATATAGCATTTATGAGAGCGAGCGGCCGCCATCTTGGATGACGTCATAGCAGAAAAACGCACCAGGTGGCGAATGTCCACCCGAGTCCAAAATACTTCCTAGAGCACCTACTAAACATTTTTGAAAAAAAATTCTCCGTACTCAAACATTCCTACAGAAGTGCTGTCAGATCCTGGACTATGAGTGGATTTGGAATAAACGGTCTTACTGGACAGGAGAGATAACCAGCTTTAACGCGCGCTGGGAGCACGGGTGTACTAAACGTCAGAATGACATGTTTAGTAGGCGCAATCTCGCCATTTCGTTTGATGGTAATCCTTCTCACCCCGGTTACGAGTTGATCTTCCAGGTTATCTAATATTTCCTTCTCGGAAGTGTAGAGAAGGTCAGGTTCTGATATTATTCCCCTTGAAAAGTTTAGTGTTGAGTGGGGTGTTACTGAGCATAAATATGACCCTATTTGCTTAAGAGATAATATTGATTTGATCTGTTTAGGATTTTTAATTTCTATAAGTAATTCGCCAGTTCTTAATTTTTTAAGGGATTCGAATTCTCCTATATGGTACAACAGTGCTTTATTTATTATGAACGGTGATACCTGAGTAAAATTTAAGTTGTCATTTCGTTTGATAATAAAAAACTTGGCTGTATTTGAAGAAACATCAATCTGACGCTCCCCACAAGGGGGAGAAAGGTTTTTATCTTTAGAATCCATAAATGGACCGGAGAACTGGGGGGAAAAATGGGGTCGAGCCCCTGCGTAGCCCCCCTACACAGGGGTAAGGCTGCATACGACAGGGTTCGCCAGCTAGCCCTGAAGCCTCCCGTACGAGATACCGCTTGGCCCCGGTACCACGCAGCCATCGGCACGGTCGCCACACCTTGGCTTGGGCTTGTTCCGAAATTTGGTAAGTGTGATGAGGGAAGGAGGGAGAAAAAATAATCCCTACCCGCCGAACTTCGGTTTGAGCAACTGGGGGTCACTACTCCGCCAAGAGCTCGCCCCGAACTCATCACACCGCAAGCCCCCCTACCACGACAAGGTAAACGGACAACGGGGGGGGGGGGGGGCAATATAGCTGCACTATAACGATTAAAATTTAACCGATATAACCGAACTATAATTATTTAAGTCTGCCCAATATAGCTGTACTATAATTATTAAAAGCTAACTAATATAACTACAGTATGAGGGACCAATACAGTACGGGGAGAGCCGAAAAGTGCCTGGCTTTAACTCCCTCTTGTTAAAAATTGAAAAAAAAAAGCACACGAAAGCCTGTTACCTTGTAATATTACTGTAAAAATGTAAGTTGTTTCCCGCTCTATTAGCTATTTCAAATTTGAGGTGGAAACTAACATGGCAGAGGCTCAAGCAAGTTTCACGGCTGTGCAGTTGAGGAGCGTTAGGAAGTTTTTCTTTCTCCAAAGAAAGTCCGCAAAGAATATTCACACTAAATTGGTCACAGACGCTAGGTGAGAACAGGACCGTTCTTTCTTTGGAGAAACAAAAACTTCATAACGCTCATAAACTGCACAGTCGTGAAACTTGTTTGAACCTCTGCCATGTTATCTTCCACCTCAAATCTGAAATAGCGAATTGAGTGGGAAACGACTTACATTTTTACAGTACTATTACAAGATAAAACGCTTTCTTATGGTAATAAAAAAGCTGTCCCCCTCTCTCTAAAAATGGTGGGTGAGGGGTGACATCGTCTATGGACAGCCGCTAACAGGTCTCTGCCGTAAGTTAAAAAAAAGAAATGTTGTTTTTGTTATTGTCTTGTGCCAGCTAGGCTGGCAATTTGGGATGCGCTTCTTCACTTTTCCAGCTGTACCGTCATTTACTGTGAAGTCCGTCTTCTGTACTACAGACATGCTATAGGACCCATTTATAGGGTAAGCAACCATTCAAAGCAAAGCAGTGATCACGTCGACTCCACGGCGGTGATTGATGATCAGATTTTAGCAGAACAATTAAATAGTCATTGCTCAGTTTTCACCTCAGAAATTAAAGCCATAGTAACATCTTTACAAACAATAGCCCAATCAACTTATAAAAAGTGGGTGATATACACTGACTCTTTGAGTTCAGTAGAAGCTATCACTCACTGCAACAACAATAGCCACCCTTTGGTGATTGAATCTTATCATTTATACAATAGTCTGAAAGAAAATAATTTTGAAGTTCTCTTTTGCTGGATTCCTGGGCATGTTGGCATTGCAGGCAACGAGGCTGCCGATTCAGCTGCAAAATCTGCAAGTGCCCATGTCGACAATCTTGTTCCTTTCGAAGACATTAAAAATACGATTGTCGAATATCTTAACATCGATTGGCAGCGAGCCTGGACTGGAGAAACGCAAAATAAATTGCACTCCATCCAGCCGTCGACGAAAGGCTTCAAATCATCAAAGATCACCAGGAACAAGTTGTAATAGCCCGTCTTCGCATTGGTCATACTAGATTCACTCATAGACATCTTTTTTGCCGTGAACCAGTTCCAATATGCAACACATATGATGTCAATCAGACAGTGTTGCATATCCTCTCTGATTGTCCAAATTGCAATCATATTCGTTTCAAATTCTTTAATCATTTTCATCCATCTTTGAAGGAACTGTTGGGGGACACACCCCATCCAAATTTGTTCCCGTTCCTTCAGGAGCTTGGTTTTCTTTCTCTAATTTAGTGTCGTCCTTTGTCTTTGTATTTGTTTTGTTATTAGTGTTTTTCACGTATTTCTAAACTTTTCTTCAATTATTCCATTTGGCTGTAATTCAAAATTAAAAACTTCGTTTGTGTTTACTTTCGGCAAACCTTTCAAAATTCCAGAAGTTTTACGTCCTTTACTTCTCAAAAGCTTTATATTTTAGGCACTTTTACCCTCTCAAACAAACGTCTGGCGCAGTATAGCCTGTATGGGCTCTTGCGCCAATAAATCCAACCAAACCAACCAACCAATCAAAGCAAAGCAACACATTCACACACACAAGGACAGGAGAGTTGGTAGGTTGGTTTGTTGATTAGTTGGTTTGGTTATTTGGTTGGTAGGTTGGTCGGTTAGTCTGTTGGTAAGTCGGTAGGTCGGTTGGTTGGTTGGTTGGTCGGTTACTTGGTCGGTTGGTCTGTTAGTTGGTCGGTTGGTCTGTTAGTTGGTCTGTTGGTTGGTCTGTTGGTTGGTCGGTTGGTCTGTTATTTGGTTGGCTGATTGGTCTGTTATTTGGTCTGTTGGTTAGTCGATTGGTTGGTCGGTTGATCTGTTGGTTGGTTGGTCGGTTGATCTGTTGGTTGGTTGGTCGGTTGGTCTGTTGGTTGTTTGGTTGGTTGGTTGGTCTGTTGGTTGGCTGTTTTTTTGTTTTGAATTTTTGGCGCAAGACAAGGACAAGAGAGCGAACGTACATCCATGCCCGAGCCGGAATTCGAGCCCGCAACCTCCCCATCCGGGTCAGACTTCTGTGCCTACTAAACAAGATGGCCAGCAAATACGAAACTGAAAAATAAATAAACAAAATAAAAACAGCACAACCTGCAACAAATATATTAACTCAAAAACCTTTCGCTTTAGTACTAAGCCTTGAACTTCAGGAATTCAAATGAAAATTCGCTGATTTCCAGCGCACGTACCGAAACGAATTTCTCCAGTCATTTGTTGCAAATCCTACCGCTAAATCATTCGATGTTTTCTAAAGCTCGAGAGGAAAAATCCAGGGGATTGAGGACATTTGCATAAGTAACAAAACTTAAGGAGACGTGACTTTCCCTTAAGCACTAGGGCAGCAATCACGTCCGAAGCTCGAAGGACGTAAATTTAGCTCTGATTGAAAGTGTTGTAAGAAAAAATGTAACGCATCGTCAAGTATTTTCAAGGAATTTAAACTGTGAGCATTTTAATCGATCGAATCATACCGTACATAAAAAATGTAACTGCATGTTTAAATTGTAGTGTAAAAGTAATAAACTGATTTTAATAATGAATTTATATCGTATTTATCCACCATTGTATATTAGGGTGGGCCGAAAAAGACTTTTTTTTAGTTCGATGATGGGTATTGCGAAAAAGGTGCCATTGGGGAAGCGTGCACATAAAAAATTGTAAATTTTTGGCCAATTTTTTGATCTGACGCTGATAACTGACGCAATCGCGTTGAAGCTTGGAAAAAAAATGCAGTTTTTTCGAGATTTTTAGCAAATTATTTTAAAAAATTTTCTTATATTTTCGATAACGGGTTGGGCGGAAAAGGTGCGATTGGGGTCATAGAAATCCGATAAAAAAATGAGCTCTGTGGTGTAATTCCTTCCTTTGCCAGAAATGCGTGGAAGAATTTGCAATTTTCTATTTCTTTTAGCTTTTTTAATAAATTTTGTTAAAACGTTAAAATGCTGTTTTCGGGGTATTTGTCTAAAAATAATTACATTGTTTGTCCCATATAATGCATTTTTAGATTTTAGATGCTATTTTTTTTAAATAAAAATAATTTCCTAAATTGCATCTGTGCTAAACTTCAACGCAATTGCGTCAGATCAAGAAAGTGACCAAAATTTTTCAAATCTTTATGTGCACTTTGCTCCCCTAATGGCACCTTTTCCGCACTCAGCATCATCGAAAAAAAAAAAAGTATTTTTCTGCCCACCCTAGCGTATATGTGTTAAACATACTGAACAGTACATCCACCCCTAAGTGACAATTTCTAATTAAAGTAAAAAAATAAAAACAGACTACGTAGAAAGTTCAATGTGTATATTGCGCATTATTTAAATCGGTTTCAGTTTGACGATTATTTTAATTGTTTCATTGTACGATTATTGTGCAGTACAACACTAAGACTAAATATGTCTTCTATACTTTTAGATAAATAAAACGAATAAAAATAGCAAAGAATAAATTTTCAAGTTTTTGCATTATTCGTATTTTATATTAACCTTTTAGAAACACACAAAAGTGTAAAGCAGTGAGTAACCGCCCCTAAGCAAGGGCTAAGGCAGAAGCATGCAATACACCGCCAACTCGGCTATTTCGATCCATGGACTACAGATTCGAGCTTTATTATGCTCTCATCAGCATGAAATACGAAAGTAGTCGAGTTGGAGGCAAAAATCCTCTTATAAAGCAAAGAGAGCCGAAAATAGATCGAAATCCATGGATCGAATTTGCCGAGTTGGCGGTGTATTGCATACAAAAATGTACTTACTGTTGCTAGAAGAATTTTTAAGTTTGAAAACTGGATTAATGTTAATGTGCACTGCTTTAAAATGTTAATGTCTTGAATTGACAAATTATTTCATTTCAGTTTCTAGGTACTGCAACTAAATTAAAAACTGAAAAAAAAAAAAAAAAAAAATTAGGCTTTTAAGCTTTCATTCTACTGCCTTTTTTTGAGGGGGGGGGGAGGATAATGTCTAAAAATCTTATTAATACAGTCGAATCCGTTTAATGGAATAACCATTTTGCCACGAAAAAATATTCTAATAAGCGGGATATATATTCCATTATATGGAATTAAAATAATACATTACAAGGGTTTTGAACATTGAAAATGTTAACCGATATTCTAATAAGTGAGCTAAACTGTATTTCTCGCATTTTCTCAACCGTTAAAGATGAATCTTTTTTATTGCATATTTTGGTTGCTTTTTGCTGATATAAAACAGATTAATATAAAACAGACATCGAAACAAAAAGAAAAAAAAATGAATGCGAAATACTGATCGTTAAAAGACATCAACCGTAAAACATCGATGATAACTATCAAAAAGCTCTTCTAACGAGATTGATAGTGTAACGGCTGATTAACGATATAACTTTAGGTCACGTGTCTTTATGGTTTTTATTATTTCTTGCAGAAATATAAAGCAGCGACATAAAAAAAATAATTATTATTATTTAAAAAAAAACGTCGAAAGCAAATTAGAGAAGTTTCAGAAACATCGAGAGCAAAACATCAATAATAATCGTAGAAAATGTTTTCCTAGTGATATTAAGGGCGCTTTTACACTTGACGACACGACAACGACGAAAGTCGGACGGTAATACAGCAACGATAAGTACCGTGTCGTGTCGTTTATAGCACTGCTTTTCCACTCAAACGATATCGTTTCTCCGAACGGGTCATTTTCCATCGCATTTCATTTCGAGATAGCACTGTGCTCACACGTATATTATTATGGCTCCTCCATTTATCAGATTACGACTGTTATATTTACTTTACTTCCAGAAAAAGAAAACAAATGAAAAATACGATATTGAGTGCATGATATTCACAACTTTATTACATTCTCACTCACCTTGTTTACTAAGAACGAAACGCATACTATCTGCTGGAATTGCAGAGCGATAAATGGCGGATCTAACTCCCAAAAGTTTGCCACAGAACTTTTTAAAATTAAGTCCACAGTTCGCCATGATATAAGTTGGTCGTCGCAATATAGTTTTGTTTTGTTTTCGTAATTGTAGTGCTCTTTAGTACTAAGCGAGTGTATCCCCATTTCGTTATAATGAAGAGAATTCGTTAACAAATATGTTTCGTTGTCAATCGTCTCTTCGTTGACACCATCGCTTCTTTGCGAATAGATTCGCCATTTATCCCTCGGCGGCGCCAACACTGTCAGAATGAAAACTTGAGTTTTTTTTTTGTTGCATTAAAAATCGTCTGAGCAACAATAATGAAACAAAATACCAACTAAAATGAATAAAATTGTTTTATTGCTACATCTTTTGTTTATCGTCTGCAAATTGAAGCTTATATTTATTAATAAAGAGATGTCGAATTTAAACGCAATTGCTATATAGTTCGAAGAAAGTAAACAGATGGATGAGTATCGTCCCGATTTTAAAGGAGAGACGGATGCCATCCGACACGAATGGGACGACAAACGACAGCGTTCGGTCGGAGACGGCAGAATCGTCCTGGAATCGGGAGATGGAAAAGCGCATAGCATATTTTAATGCATTTTGCGTGCTCCAATGTCGGATGACGACAATCGCTTACGATTTATCGTTGCCGTGTCGGTAAGTGTAAAAGCGCCCTAATACTGCAAGTTCTGATTATATATGAAAACTCGGGGACGTCATTTTTTTCCAGAGGGGGGAGGGGAGCAAAGGGTCCAAACACAATACAATTTTGTCGGAAAACATTGAAAACCACGCCCACTTATATGTAAATGCATTGATTTCTCAAAGCCAGGGGGGGCAATTGACCCCCCCCTGCCCCCCCCCCTAAATGACGGGCCTGTGAAAACTTCTTAATACGTCTGCTTATCGTATATTTTTATCAAGCTTTCTTTACTGGACTTAAGAACATCGACATCGAAAAAACATCGAACCAAAACATCGATGTTAGAAAAACATCGACCCTCAAACATCGATGGTAAAAACATCGATGTTTCCAAAATATCGACCCTCAAACATCGATGGTAAAAACATCGATGTTTCCAAAGCATCGACATCGATGTTGCAGCACGAGAAAATACGTATCTGTCATTTTGAGTTTACTTTCCGTTTTCAAAACCACAAACTAATGTTTAAAGCATTCTCCGAATAAAGAAATCCTGCCAAACACTAATTGAGCGATTTTCTTTTCTGAAAAAAAAATCAATTTCTTGCACAATGAACACATCTCCCATTGTCTACATGCATTAATTACATTCAATATCTAACGTAACTTCGATTGTTTTAAAGCCGTGTCGTTATTTTCATTCCAAACAAGAATCGATAGGGCAGCTTATTTAAAAAATGCGAGCGATTCTCCAAAAATATCTCACTGAAATGATTTTCCTCATCTAATTGATTTCTGATAAATTTAATTTGACAATAAAGTTTTATGACTACTTTCGTAATTTCTCTAACGCTTTTAATCCGCAATATTTGGTGAAATATTTCTCAAAGTAAAAATTTCTTAATGTGTAATATACCGCCAACTCGGTCATTGCATCCAGAGACTGTAGTTTCGTCCTTATTGTGGACGCATCCAGCTGGAATAGGAAGTAACCTAGCTGGAGGCAGATAATCACGAAATTCTGTACTAACTACCAGTTTTTTTTTTTTTTTGGCAATCTTTCAACCAGTGATTGGAAGTAGCGCTCTACAAGTAGCGAAACTACTGTAGTAGCTACATTTTTTCGTAGTTTGTAGTGTAGCACACTACTTTTTGTAAAAAGTAGAGTAGTGAGTGGCGCGATGCAAAAAAATAGTAGTTAGTAGCGATTTCTGAAAACTACTTTTAAATTGAAAAAAAAATAATGAATGAAAAAAATTAAAAAAAAATAGAGAACAAAGGAAAAAAAACAAGGTGGTTCTTGTAGCGAATATTCGTAAAAATTGTAAAAAAAAAATCTAAAAAGGACAAATTTTAGCAAAAAAAGGAACAAAAAGGAAAAGTAACAAATAAATTCAAAGACAATTCCTATTTCTACTCCATATTCGAATGAGGTAATTTTTTAATCTAAACCACTTTTCGAATTTTTTCGGTCGATCCTCAAAAGGTGTATTCTTGTTATTTATTCCTTTTTTAAAAAGTAGCGAAGTAGCAACTACATTTCAAAAGTAGTGTAGCTCGCTATATATAAAAAAAAGTAGTTGTAGCTGTAGTTAACTACATTCATAAGAAAGTAGTTGTAGTTGTAGTTCGCTACGAAAAATATGTAGTTTTTTCCAACCACTGCTTTCAACCATAAAGTTCCAGTTAAAGTTCCAGCTCGGTTACTTCCTACTCCAGACTGACGATTTCACAATAAGGAAGAAACTGCAGTCTCCGAGTTGGTGGAATATTGCATGTATTCCTGTCTTTGGTTTATGCAGAAAAATGAATAACGAATGCAAAGATTTTTTTTTTTAATTTTTCGTTTCTTGAATTTTATATTAGCGGTTAGAAACTGAAAAAAAAAAATGTGAATATCTTTTTCGGAAGTTGAATAAGTTCAAACTCAATTGATAATAATTCACAATGAAGTATCAATTTCTCACCTTCTTTCATTTTAGCATGAAATACACTGCTCGACATTGAAAATGCAACACCAAGAAGGAGTGGTCAGAAATTGATGAAATTTGGTAAGAAGACAGAGACAGCATGGAACAATAAGTGATATTTATTTCAAAATAAATAAGCAAAATTCAGAGCTAGGACGGCGTCGGCTCAGTAAGAAGTAGGACCACCGCGGACAGCGATGCACGAAGAAACACGTCTAGGCATGGAGTCCATAAGCCTGTGGATGGTGTCCTGAGGGATGGCACTCCATTCCCTTTCAACCATTTGCCACAGTTCGTCCTCTGAACGAGGCAGTGGCAGGTTCTGCAAACGGCGTCCAATCACGTCCCACACATGTTCGATTGGTGACAAGTCAGGAGAGTATGGTGGCCAGGAAAGCATCTGTACACCTCGTAGAGCATGTTGGCTGATTCGAGCACTGTGAGGCCGTGCGTTATCCTGTTGAAAAATTGCATTTGGCAGACCCTGAAGGTATGGGATTGCCACCGGCCGCAGTACATTATCTACATATCGTTGGGCCGTCATAGTGCCCCGAATACGAACAAGAGGTGGTACGGAATTGTATGCAATAGCGCCCCAAACCATTATGCCACGTTGTTGCGCTGTGGGGCGTTCCACAGTTACTGCCGGATTCGACCTTTCTCCACGTCGACGCCACACACGTATACGATGACTATCGCTAGACAAACAGAAGCGGGATTCATCTGAGAACACTACGGTTTGCCATTCTGCCATCCACGTCGCTCTGGTCCGGCACCATTCCAAACGTTGGAGTCTGTGCTGTGAGGTCAATGGCAGTCTTCTTAGCGGGCGCCGTGATTGCAGGCCACGTGCAACCAGTCGACGGGAAATGGTTCTGGTCGACACAGGAACATCCAGGGTACCTTGCACGTGCTGCAGAATCGACGTACAAGTGACTTGCGGGTCCGCCACAGCTTGTCGGTGAATCCGTCGATCCAAGCGGTCTGACGTCACTCTGGCTGCACCTGCACCCCTCAATGTGGCTACATTTCCTCTTTCCAACCATCTCCGACACAGCCGATGCACAGTGCTTGCATCCATGTGGGTATCAGCTGCACTTTGACGTATGGACCAACCTCCCCTTCTTAGTCCGATCACCATACCCCTTGTAAAGTCGTCTATATGCTGGAAGTGTCTTCGTTGAGGACGGCGTGGCATTTCCTCCTATCACACGTATCCTTCGAGACAAAAACCAAATTACTCCGATAATTAGTCTGGCAGAAAAACCAACATGAACATAGCCCACTTTTCAACTTCATTCTCTTAAATCTTACTCCACGTGCGCCGGAGAGCTGCGCATTTCATATCATTTGCGTAACTCAGTGACGTGCGTCTACGGTAAAATTTGCATGAATTTCTGACCACTCCTTCTTGGTGTTGCATTTTCAATGT
>JAXGGA010020877.1:0-17513 GCA_038373865.1 Uloborus plumipes | reverse complement strand
CGGTAATGAAGTATCCTTGCAGAGATCTTTCGAACAAAAAAAAAGTTTGTTTAAATCGAACTGTTCACTCAAAAGTTATTAGGGGTGAGAGCTTGTTTGAACGATTCAATGTTGAACGAAAAATTGTTCAAATCGAAAATTTAAAAACGGGAATGAAGTATTCTTGATAAGATCTTTCGAACAAAAAAAAATTATTCAATTCGGACGGTTCACTTAAAAGTTATTAGGTGGGGAAAGGCTGCTTGAACTGTTCAATGTTGAACGAAAAAATGTTCAAATTTAAAATTTTAATACTGTTATGAAGTATCCTTGCTGAGATCCTTCGAACAAAAAAAAAAAAAAAAGTTTATTTAAATCGGACTGTTGACTCAAAAGTTATTAGGGGTGACAGCTTGCTTGAGTGGTTCAATGTTGAACGAAAAATTGTTCAAATCAGAAATGTAAATACAGGAATGAAGTATCCTTGATAAGATCTTTCGAACAAAAAAAAGTTTGTTCAAATCGGACTGTTCACTCAAGAGTTATTAGGGGTGACAGCTTGCTTGAGCGGTTCAATGTTGAACGAAAACTTGTTCAAATGGGAAATGTAAATACGGGAATGAAGTATCCTTGATAAAATCTTTGGAACAAAAAAAAGTTTGTTCAAATCGGATTGTTCACTCAAAAGTTAGCATCGTGGGACAGGTTGTTTGAACGGCTCAAAGTTGAACCAAAAAATTGTTCAAGTCGCAAAATCAAATATGGGAATGAGCTGTACTCGCCGAGATCTTTCCAACAAAAAAAATTTCGTTCAAATCGGAACGTTCATTCAAAAGTTATTAGGGGGGGACAGACAGACAGACCGACCGACCGACATACACACACACACTAATTCCCCATCTTAATACCCTACTTTCAAATTTTTACTTTTCCAATATTTCTTTCTTTTTTTTTTTTTGTTTCTTTTTGACTTTGTTTTGGATTTGACAATATTTTTTGAACTTAGTGATATTTTTTGGACTTGGCGATATTTTTTAGATGCATTAAGCCACTTTTAATACTTTTTTCGTCTCTTTTATTTTTAACGGGAAAGTAGGCTAAAAATCGTGTCGTAACAACCATTTTAAACGTTTCATTAAAATAAAAAAAAATACAAATAAGTTTGTTAAAACTCAGTCGTCCATCAACGTTAAAAATAATCCAAAAATTGGTAATGTTACGACCTGGTGGTTATAGAGATTAAAGAAAAAAAAAAACTTCGGCGATTGCTAGTTCAGAGGCTCCATTAAAATCAAAATTTTTCCGAAATAATTAAATTTGTCCGCTAAAAACCATTAACTGCTCTAATAAAATATAATTAATCTCCTAATAAAAAGCAAGCGTCTGAATAACACTGAAATAATCCAATGATTAATTTAAATATTGCTAATCGGGAATTTCGTTAATCGACTTGTCTAGTCTATATGGATGGTAAATTGGAGCAGTTGTCAATTTTTCTCTGCCAAGTTTTTTAAGGTTCTAATTGATCAATCTTTCGTTTAAAACTTTATAAATAATTAACTTAATAACATAAAATTAAACATAACATAAAACTTTATAAACTTTATAAACAAATTTATAAATCCACTCAATATGGGGTCGTAATTTCCTGAAATTCGGGTTTTTAACGGTCCTGTTTAATTTTCTTTCACTTTTATATTTTACCACTCATTAGTTATGCGAAGTTGTACTATGCTTTGGCGACCTTTTTTCTAAGTTGTAGCCAATACGAA
The DNA here is from genome assembly GCA_038373865.1 of Uloborus plumipes. Classification (NCBI taxonomy): domain Eukaryota; kingdom Metazoa; phylum Arthropoda; class Arachnida; order Araneae; family Uloboridae; genus Uloborus; species Uloborus plumipes. Next base: position 15,762 of record JAXGGA010020877.1, on the reverse strand, counting down.
CGTTGCCGACATTGGGCGGCGTATGGTACTAAATACAATGAATTTTAGATATCAAATCAAGTTAAGGATTAAATACAAAATCGTTTCCAACTGCTCCGTTAACGAATTTTAGCTATTGCTCAATCCCCCCTCCCCCCCCGCTCTCTCTCCCTCTTTCCAGTATTCTATTTTCCTTAATTTTAAAATCAGCAAAAGTTGCATTGCAATTGAAAACATTCTGCTCTCAATGAAATAAAAGTAAGTAACATTTAAGTTCCCGTTGAGGCTCTTAGCACTTATCTCAATAGTCGCCAAATTTTTGAAGCTAAAGATAGAGTTAGTTAGACTTAAGCTAATTACGGCTAAATTTGAATTAGTAAGGGGAATTAGAGTAACGTAGAGCACATGGCACGTTTTAAAAGTCTTTCGTTTCAAACTGATAAAATAGTTAAAACAAATAGTTTATTTGATTATCAGATGGTGGAAAAAACAACATTTCTGAAATTTAAAAAGGAATTTTTATACTTAAATCTAAACAAATCATTAAATAAAATAATCATTAGATGAGATATTGAAAACTATCCTACCGAAACACTAAGTTAAGCCATTTAAAGCAAAATAATACGCAAAATAATGTGATGCTAACCATTTAATTCGTCTTTTATTTTGGTGCTAATTTTGGTTGATATAGATTTTTAGTTTCTTCCGGCTAAATGCCAGCAATCCATTTCAAATAATTGTAATATAACTGATTAAGTTCTAGTAAAAACAATTTATGTACGTACATAGTTCTCAAAAGGTGTAAACCATAAAATGCCTCATCGTTGAGTTAATTAAGAAAACTAAAGATTCAAAAATTTCAAAAGAAAATGATATAAGGCAAATAATAAAATATTATTATTATTTTTTTTTTTTAATTCAAGCGTCATGTCCATTTTTTTTTTCTTTTTTAGAATTCATGACTAACTGCTCAAAAGATGTTGTAGCATTAAGTTTAATATTACGCAACGAAGTATAGTTTTTCTTTTTTAATTCAAGAGTCAAGATTTTGTAATTTATCAGCAATAAAAATCTGCTGCAATCTTGTGAAAGGCGAAAATATCAGTACCTTTTATTTTTTCAGTTAGTGATATAAAATAAGGGTATCATGATGTTTTAATACTTCGTTTCCTTTATCATCACTCATTTTTTTTCCAGTTTTTTTCTCTCAAAAAGACTAGGCATCAAAGCACTGTTATTGTTTGAGAAACCTGAACGTAATCTCCGGAGATGACGCATTAATTATTTTTTTCCTTTGTTTTACAATTGTTTCGTCAAATTGTTTTGAGTCGTGAGATCTTTTTGATCTTCCTCAACCTGTGAAATGTTTATCGAAATTGAAACGATTACTTCACCTAATAAGATTATAACATGAAAGTTAGTGTTTGAGAAAACAAAATATGTGTTTTAACGAAGAAAATGCGTGAGAGTTAAAATAGATAAATGTGCTCCTTTTGTTATCATTTGTGTGCACAGTAGGATGGATCGTTTTTTTTTTCTTCTCCTTCTCTTCATATTCTTTTCTCTTTTTTTTTTTCGTTTTCATTTCTTCATTGGGGTTTTTTTTTTAAACTACAATCTAACCCACTTAATGGAACAGCCATTTTGCCAAGAAAAAATATTCTAATAAACGGGATATTCCATTATCCGGGATTGAAATAATGCAATACAACGGTTTCGTACATTGAAAATGTATTACATTAAGCGGGATATTCTTTTAACCGATATTCTAATAAGCGGGCTCGACTGTATTAGTTATTAAACTGTTTCACGCACGTTTAAAAGTAATTCTACATTTCAACAGAGAATAATTCATTTTGGAGAATAGAAGCAAGACACCTATACGGAATATCCAACTGTCGCAGAAATGTTGCAAGTTTTCAGAAATAAAACAAAGAAGAAAAGTAATTGGTAATAGTTTTTTTTTCACTTTAAATAACATTAGTTGAATTTAAATGTACTATGTGAGCTTAAGATAAAACATATGGCAAAGTTTCTAAACAAAATATTTATAGAATTTTCTGGGTCCGAAATAAGCATTTTTTTTTTAAATATACAAATGGCAACAATCAGATAGTCTTAGTTCAACGATTTACTATTATTTTCAGCAGAATTTTTTTTATTTGTTTATTTATTATTATTATTTTTATTTTTAGCAAAAAGTAAAAAAAAAAAAAAAAACACAATTTACGATGTAGTATTTATGTTATGTCTTACAGAGGAGCTTTATAACATGGAACATGTCAAATTGATTTTAAATTTCTCCTAAGCACTTTTCAACAATTAGACTTATTTTTAAAATAAACCATAAATTTTGGAATTCAAAAGAAATTTGCTCCAAGCCTTTGGTAAAAAAATCGTCTGTTTTTTTTTTATTGCGCCAAATGCTCCACGTTTAATAATTTCTTCTTTCTTACACGAAAGATAATAATGATTGGCAAATCAGAGCAACGTAATCATTGCGAGTTTTTAAAAGTCGTGTCGTAACAACCATTTTAAACGTTTCATTAAAATTAAAAAAAATCCAAATAAGTTTATTAACACTCAGAAGTCCTTCAACGTTAAAAATAATCCAAAAATTGGTAATGTTACGATATGGTGGTTATAGAGATTAAAGAAAAAAAAAAAACTTCGGCGATTGCTAGTTCAGAGGCTCCATTAAAATCAAAATTTTTCCGAAATAATTAAATTTGTCCGCTAAAAACCATTAACTGTTCCAATAAAATTTAAATTATTCTCCTAATAAAAAAACAAGCGTCTGAATAACACTAAAATAATCCAATGATTAATTTAAATATTGCTAGTCGGGAATTTCGTTAATCGACTTGTTTAGTCTATATGGATGGTAAATTGGAGCAGTTGTCAATTTTTCTCTGCCAAGTTTTTTAAGGTTCTAATTGATCAATCTTTCGTTTAAAACTTTATAAATAATTAACTTAATAACATAAAATTAAACATAACATAAAACTTTATAAACTTTATAAACAAATTTATAAATCCACTCAATATGGGGTCGTAATTTCCTGAAATTCGGGTTTTTAACGGTCCTGTTTAATTTTCTTTCACTTTTATATTTTACCACTCATTAGTTATGCGAAGTTGGACTATGCTTTGGCGACCTTTTTTCTAAGTTGTAGCCAATACGAACGTTGCAGACATTGGGCGGCGTATGGTGCTAAATACAATGAATTTTAGATATCAAATCAAGTTAAGGATTAAATACAAAATCGTTTCCAACTGCTCCGTTAACGATTTTTAGCTATTGCTCAATCCCCCCCTCCTCTCTCTCTCCCTCTTTCCAGTATTATATTTTCCTAATTTTAAAATCAGCAAAAGTTGCATTGCAATTGTAAACATTCTGCTCTCAATAAAATAAAAGTAAGTAACATTTAAATTCCCGTTGAGGCTCTTAGCAATTATCTCAGCAGTCGCCAAATTTTTGAAGCTAAAGATAGAGTTAGTTAGACTTAAGCTAATTACGGCTAAAGTAGAATTAGTAAGGGGAATTAGAATAACGTAGAGAGCACGTGGCACGCTTTAATAGTCTTTCGTTTCAAACTGATAAAATAGTTAAAACAAATCGTTTATTTGATTATCAGATGGTGGAAAAAACAACATTTCTGAAATTTAAAAAGGAATTTTTATACTTAAATCTAAACAAATCATTAAATAAAATAATCATTAGATGAGATATTGAAAACTATCCTACCGAAACACTAAGTTAAGCCATTTAAAGCAAAATAATACGCAAAATAATGTGATGCTAACCATTTAATTCGTCTTTTATTTTGGTGCTAATTTTGGTTGATATAGATTTTTAGTTTCTTCCGGCTAAATGCCAGCAATCCATTTCAAATAATTGTAATATAACTGATTAAGTTCTAGTAAAAACAATTTATGTACGTACATAGTTCTCAAAAGGTGTAAACCATAAAATGCCTCATCGTTGAGTTAATTAAGAAAACTAAAGATTCAAAACTTTTCAAAAGAAAATGATATAAGGCAAATAATAAAATATTATTATTATTTTTTTTTAATTCAAGCGTCATGTCCACTTTTTTTTCTTTTTTAGAATTCATGACTAACAGCTCAAAAGATGTTGTAGCATTAAATTTAATATTACGCAACGAAGTATAGTTTTTCTTTTTTAACTCAAGAATCAAGATTTTGTAATTTATCAGCAATACAAATCTGCTGCAATCTTGTGAAAGGCGAAAATATCAGTACCTTTTATTTTTTCAGTTCGTGATATAAAATAACGGTATCATGATGTTTTAATACATCGTTTCCTTTATCATCATTCATTTTTTTTTTCAGTTTTTTTCTCTCAAAAAGACTAGGCATCAAAGCACTGTTGTTGTTTGAGAAACCTGAACGTAATCTCCGGAGATGACGCATTAATTATTTTTTTCCTTTGTTTTACAATTGTTTCGTCAAATTGTTTTGAGTCGTGAGATCTTTTTGATCTTCCTCAACCTGTGAAATGTTTATCGAAATTGAAACGATTACTTCACCTAATAAGATTATAACATGAAAGTTAGTGTTTAAGAAAATAAAATATGTGTTCTAACGAAAAAAATGCGTGAGAATTAAAAAAAAATAAATGTGCTCCTTTTGTTATCATTTGTGTGCACAGTAGGATGGATCGTTTTTTTTCTTCTCCTTCTCTTCATATTCTTTTCTCTCTTTTTTTTTTTTTTTAAACCTTTTTTTTTTTTTCTTCTTTTTTTTTTTTTTTTTTTTTTAAAAAAAACCCTTTTTTAAAAAAAATTTTTTTAAAAAAAAAAAAAATTTTCCAAATTATCCTTTAAAAATTTAAATTTTTCCCAAATTAAAAAAAAAAAAGGGAATTTTTTTTTTTTAAAAAAAAGGGTTTTTTTTTTTTTTAAAAATTTTAAAAACCCCCTTTTTTAAAAGTTTTTAAACAAAAAAAAAAAAAAGGGGGGGAAAAAAAATTTTTTGGTTTTTTAAAAGGGGCCAAAATTTTTTTTTTTTTTTTAAAAAAAAAAAAAAGGGGGTTTTGTTTTTTTTTTTTTTTTTCTTTTTTTTTAAAAAAAAAAAATTTAAAAAAAGGGCGGGGGGTTTAAAAAAAAAAAAGGGGGGGGGGGGTTTTTTTGGGTTTTAAAAAATTTTTTAAAAAACCAATATTTTTTGTATTTTTTGAATTTTTGGAATTTTTTTTTTTTAAATTTTTTGGGTTTTTTATTTTGGGGGAAAAAAAAAAACCCCCTTTTTTTTTTAAAAAATTTTGGGGGGTTTTTAAAATTTTTAAAAATTTTAAAAAAAAGGGGGGGGGGGAATTTTAAAAAAATTTTTGGTTTAAAAAAATTTTTTTTTTAAAAAAAAATTTTTTTTTTTTAATTTGGAAAATTTTTTTTAAAAATTTTTTTTTCCCCCCCAAAAAGGGGGTTTTTTTATTTTTTTTTTTTTTTTTTTTTTTTTTTAAATTTCCCCCAAAAAAAAAAAAAAATTTTTTTTGGGGGAAAAAAATTTTTTTTAAAAATTTTTTTACGGGGTTTAAAAAAAAAAAAAAAAAAAAAAAAAAAGGTTTTTTTTTTAAAAAACCCCTTTTTTTTTTTTAAAAAAAAAAAAAACCCGGTTTAAAAAAATTTAACCCCCTTTTTTTAAAAAGGGGGGGCCCAAATTTTTTTTTAAAAATTTTTTAAAAAACCAAAAATTTTTTCCCAAAAAAAAAATTTTTTTAAAAATTAAAAAAAATTTTTTTCCCCCCTTTTTTTTAAAATTTAAAAAACTTTTTTAAAACCCCTTTTTTAAAAAAAATTTTTTTTTTCCCCAAAAAATTTTCCCTTTTTTTTGGGGCCCCTTTTTTTTTTTTAAATTTTTTTTTTTTCCGGGGGGGTTTTTTTTGGGGGGAAAGGGTTTAAAGGGGGTTTTGTTTTTTGGGGGGTTTTAAAAAAAATTAAGGGGGGGGAAAATTCCCAAAAAACCCCTTAAAAAAAGGGGAAAACCCCCCCCCCCTTTTTTTAAAAATTTTTTTTTTTAAAAAAAAAACCCCTTTTGAAAAAAATTTTAAAAAAATAAAAAAAAAACCCTTTAAACCCTTCCTTTCCCTTTTCCCCCCAAAAATTGTTGAAAGGGTAAAGATAGAGTTAGTTAGACTTAAGCTAATTACGGCTAAAGTAGAATTAGTAAGGGGAATTAGAATAACGTAGAGAGCACGTGGCACGCTTTAATAGTCTTTCGTTTCAAACTGATAAAATAGTTAAAACAAATCGTTTATTTGATTATCAGATGGTGGAAAAAACAATATTTCTGAAATTTAAAAAGGAATTTTTAAACTTAAATCTAAACAAATCTATATACATAAAAGACTACTTTTGAAAACGTATGACCGGGGTAATCTTCCAAACTACTGAACCAATTTTAACCATTTTTTCACCGTAGATAGCTACATAGCCCGGTCAAAATAGACGAAAAAAACGCGAAAGTTCGGAAAAATTCGCATAGAGCTGAAAATTGGTACAGACCTTAAGGACATCATTATAAGTGAAATCTCAAAAGTCCTGATGAATCCCGGTGGAGCTAAAAATTTTATTCAAGGTCAAAGGTCAAAAAATCGATTTTTCATATATAATTATCTTTTAAACGGTAATTGGAAGCGACAAAATGGAGGTTACAAAGTTTGAAAAGTATACAATAGGGTAGTTGTGACCTATTAAAAATCCCCATTTTGATCATTAAATATTGTTACTTGACCCTCAAAACTCCAAAATTCACCACTGCCGTATTTTAAAACACAACGATTGATTTTTAATGAATTTTTAAAAATCCGACGCGCAAAAGCGCGTTTTTCTGATACGTCACGAGTTACGTCACTCGGCCCTAATCCTCAGCTCTACGCGACGGACCCGTGTTATCGCTACGGACATTTTGAGCGCGTAGTTATTTTTAATTTTTAGATATTTAATAATCCTTTTGATGCATGATGGAGACAGGATACGTCAAAGGACAGTCCAACAATCTCCCTCAAGTGACATCAATGATGGTTTTTGCCTATTTTCGAGAGGACGAGCGATTTAAATCTTCCAAAATCACGAGGAGTTAATAGCCTTCAAATGCGTCTTCAACGTAGCCAAGCGTTTCCCTCGCTTCTCCTCCTCGGCTGAGGCGCGGCGGAAGTACCGATGACGTTTCTTCCGCCGCCGAGTGACGTCACATTTTCTTGAACTTTAAAAATTATTTAAAAAAAAACTACTTATCGTATCGCAAAAATTTTTTCACCGATGATGTTCACACATGTTACTCTATCATATAAAAATAAAATTGAAAAATCGAAAACTACCCTATTGTGTACAAACAAGTGGGGATTCCGAATATAGGTCATGGGGCGGGGGGTCATATCCTCCCCCCTAAAGCTACCAAAAATAGCTAAAAACGGCATTTGGGGAGATAAATTTCGAAAAATTCCCCTAAGACCCCTTATTTTTACTCGAATTTGATACTTTGACAATGCAATTAACATAAGTATTGCTAAAGACATCATTATAGGTGAAGTGTCAAAAGTCCCCATCGATCCCGGTGGAGCTAAAAATTATGTTCAAGGTCAAATGTCAAAATCGATTTTTCCCTAATATCGATTAACAGGTAAGTTTTATTGTAAAAATAGGGGTGACAAAGTTTGAAAATTATACAATTATGCACAAACAAATGGGTATTCAGTGGGTGGGTCGTCGGGTCAACCCCCCCCCCCCCCCAAGTGATAAAATAAAGCCTAAAACTGCAGTTCGGTGACTCGAATTTCGAAAAAATCACCCAATCCCCCTTATTAGTGTCCACGTATTGCATTTTGACGATTAAATTAACATGCAAATAATTAAGGACATCATTATATAAAAAGTTTTCAACGAATCCCAGTGAAGCTAAACGTTTTATTCAAGGTTAAAGGCTCAAAAATAAATTTTTCAAATATCTCTTGAATGGTAAGTGTCTTAAAAATGGAGGATGCAAAGTTTGTAAAGTATACAATTATGTACAAACAAGCGTAGATTCAGAAGCGGATCCACCCCTGGTATAAAAAAAAATATCTGAATTGCCCTCCCCCCCCGTCCCCCTTCCTCCATCTCCCCACATAAAATAACATTCAAGAGACATCGCAGTTTTCAAGTGACCTCGAGAAACACTTTCCCCAACTTGACCGCTACGCCTATCCCCTCCTATGATTCACCCTCCCCCCTCTATGAGAGGGTCAACTTACATTCGGGGTGAGTGGAGGCGTTTTCTTTCAACAATATTAAATTGAGACGTGTTGATAAAGTTCTCCCTCTTTTAACCGTCAGTAGCTCTATAAAAATTCACAATGAAAAGGTACCAATAGATCCTGTATTACTGTTTCAACGAATGTGTATTTCTAAGTATTTGGACGATGAGCTTGAAACATTTTTCAAGTATGAATTGGTTCCTTATCCATTATCACTCATCGATGCAATTGGAATGCATAAAACACAAAAATGGTATGGGATCGAGATGAAAAATTCGATGCAATTTTTGAGAAGTACGTTAATTATGTTCATAGACATTTTAGTAACAACGTTTTGTAGTATTCGATGGATATTCTGATCATACTAAGAATATCAAAGTTTCAGAGCAACGTCGTCGGATAAGTAAAATATCTCTATCTTCTAATGTTCTTTTATCAGATTTATGACTTCTCCAACAAACCAGCAGCAATTTCTTGCCAACACACATAACAAGTCTCGATTTATTTCAATGCTTTCAGAAAAATTAAAAGCTGCTTATATTTCTGTGAAGCAAGCCAATAATGACGATGATGTTCTAATAATTGAAACAGCTTTAGAAAATTTCAACACAAATACCACTATTATTGTTGGTGAAGATGTCGACTTGCTAATAATACTGACTGCAAGAACTCCTACTGACAGAATTATTTACTTTTTAAACCTAGTACAACTGGAAAAGACGCAAAACTGTACTCATCACAAAGTTTAACTTCATATCCAAAGTGTCAAGATCATATCTTATTTTTACATGCAGTAACTGGATGTGATACTAGGTTAGCGTTTTAAAAGCGAGGCAAAACGAAAATATTTACATTATTTGAAAAAAATCAGGATTTAATTCATTGCACTGAAGTTTTCAAAAATATCAGCTGTTCTCCCGAATTCCTATTATTATTCTCACAAATGGAATGGAATTCGCTCTATTCTTGCTATGTATGGAGCTCCAAAAAAGTCGATTCCCTAGACAAGTACAGGTATTCTTGTTTCGTGAAAAATACACGTAACAATAAAACCTGTTCAATTATCCTGTTTTCCTCCAACATCTGCTGCTGCATATCAACATTTATATCGTTGTGTACTACCAAGTACAAATAATGGCTAGGCAACAAGCTAGACCCTGAAAACTGGGGATGGGTCCTGAAGATATAACGTTTTGTGGAGCCAATTCAGACTCTACTGACACCCGCTTCCAGAAAAACTTCTCCATACTATTTTTGCAATGCAAGAAGGGATGCAGTCATAATTGTGGCTGCAGAAGAGTCGGATTGTTTTGACTCAAAAATTTGCAGTAATTGCCTAGGCCAGTCGTGCTCCAATGTGGAATCAAATGCAATCGATGCTGATGACGATTGATATTGGTGAAAAGATGTAAGTGATCCCACTTTTTCATTCGAGCCATCTTTAGAAGTTAAAGATCAAGAAGAGGAAGAAGAATAGAAGATCATGTTACTATTCAAGAGCTGGAAGGAATTTATTAAACGCTTTAAAAAAAAAAATAAATAGTCAAACTGTATGATTATCCAAGAGTTGAAGTACATCAAAACCTAGTTTAAAAGTAAATAGAAATATGTTTGATAATATTTGTGTCATTCATTCTGCCATCATTCTGCACCTCATATAGGACTCCTACTTTAAATAACGATATTTTGGTTTCAAAAATACCACAAAAGTCCTGTTTTTTATTTTTGTCTTTTTTGGTCATGTGAAGCATATAAGAGACTTTTAAATGAGTGCAAGAATCATCTTTAAATGGCTGCACGGATTCCAAAATCTTACTGTCAACTAATTGGTGATGTTTGCCCGAGAGGAAAAGTTATATTAACATCTTCAAAGACGTGTTTCTTTTACTGAAATAAGTGAGAATATTTTCTCATTATTTATCCTAAATAAATAATGTGCATGCATTTAAAGTTATTTTGAATGAAAAATATGTTCCAAAAAGAGGGGAAATAATGTATAGTATACTTAAAAAAATATTTTGCACTTGCTTTACAGAGGCATCTTATCCATTAAGGGGTGGGGGGATGTAATATTGATGTTGCTAATTTCACATAATCATTAATAAGAGTTGAACTTAATATAAATAAATCTTTTGAACGTTTTGTATTTAACAAACTTTATATGCACTTTTTTACTGTTAAAACTAATGGTTGCAATTGGCACCTTTCCGGGGTGAAACGCTTGTAACAGGAGCGGCACCCAGAAGGGTGCCGAGATTTCACCCTTGGCTTGGGTGAAAAACTGGCACCCTCAATTCAACGAGCAGCGCGGGTGAAAGATGGAACCGTATAGGAGAGCATAATGGCACCCTCACTGTTCACTATTGCAGATCCCCCCTGTGCTGTGTGCGTTTTTGTTTTTCAATTGTGTTTACTTTTATTTATTGCTTTTATTCACAAAGTCTTGGTACATTTTCACCTTGAATTCCGATTTGAAAATGATCGAAACTTGTAATTTAAGGCATTTTCCCACAGTTCAGACTTTCCAACATATTTTAAAAGAATTCGTGACTTGAATTAAACTCAGTAGTTTTAAAATGCTATTGACATTTACTGCAGCATTATCTGTACCGAAAATGAAGAGGGAAGGTATTTTATGGATCCCTTTCAAAAACAATCAAAAATATTCAGTTATATTATTCTATCAATAAAAAATTGAATCGCTTCATTAACTTATAAAATTTTAATCAAGGGTAACATATTAATAGGTATGTATAGTTCGACATTTAAATATCTTTATGGAATAAAAGATATGGGGTATTTGAAAAGCAGTGTTTGTTAAACGTCAAGTTTCTCGACAGATTAAAAATCGAAATATATTTTAAGGATCAATTCAACTGATGGAACAAAAAAAGTAAGCTCTGGCAATAACGAACTCAGCATTTGTTATCAATAACGCCAACGAAAGATATTAGCGACAGCACGAAATGCATGGCATTAAAATAGCATATACATATACGTATGATAAAAACAAATAAGAAAGAAAGAAAGAGTCATTCAGAGTTTCTTTTTTTTCCTTCCCTTCGCGTTCTGCTGCTTGTTTGTATCTGCACGGCAAAAGAGATTCGCTGCACAGAGATAAATTTCCGTTCGTACACTTTGAAATGATTGTACAAATATGTTGGAAATTCTTAGAACTATTATCAAATGCATGTACTTACGTGAGAATTCGAAGACTAATATGAAGAATTAATCCATTTTTGTAATAAACTCAAGGTGAAATCCAAGACTGTGAAAACACTGTACCGAAAATTCTGTCGTGTCGACGTAAACAAGATGTCCGCCATTCAAATGGTTGATGATGATGATGAGACCTCGCGCAGGCGCATTCTGTCAAAGGTGCCTTTTGGTACGGCGAGAAGTCTCACTGAGCATGCGCAAGCTTCATTCACCCCAAATGGTGCCGATGGGAGGCTTTTTAGTGCGGTAAGAGCTTTTCAAATTCGCTGTGGCACCCCGTGGCACCTTGCTTTCACCCAAGCTTTCTTATTGGCACCCCTGCGTCACCCGTAGTTTTTACAGTGAATGATAGCACTTTCCGTTTGTGCAAACAAAAGAAAGAATTTTTTGACCTTTGACCTTGCATAAAATGTTTAGATTAAGTGGGATCGATAGGGATTTTTGATATTTCGTTTATCATGATGTATTTTAGGTCTGTGCCAATTTTTAACTCTCTGTGAATTTTTTTGGTTTTTAAATTTTTTTTTTGTTTATTTTGACCTTTGACCTTCCATAAAATGCTTAGTTCAAATGGGATCGATTTAAGTTTTTTATATATCATTTATAATGATATATTTAAGGTCTGTACCAATTTTTAGCACCGTACGATTTTTTTTTTCAATTTTTTGAAAAAAAATTCAATTTTGACCTTTGACCTTGAATAAAATTTTTAGCTCCACCGGGATTCATCAGGACTTTTGAGATTTCACTTATAATGATGTTCTTAAGGTCTGTACCAATTTTCAGCTCTATGCGAATTTTTCCGAACTCGAATGTCTATTTTGACCGGGCTATACAGTAACAGCGAGCAGGATAAGCTATAATTTATTTCTAAAAAGCTTAGTTTAAAACAGTTATTATAGAAAACAGTTAATTTTAAGTCATTTCCCCATTAAATGATTAAATTTTCAACCCATTGTTGCAAAAATCACTGTTCGACAAAAAAAAAAACCTTGAAAATGCTTCTGGCATTTTGAAGGCTGATTCTTATGTAAAATGACCCCCTGAATCCGAATATGACTCCCGTTTTCCCCCATCACGTACCAATTTTTTTTTTAAAACGCCGCCCCCCCCCCCTTTTTTTTTCATTTTTCCTTAGTTTCAGAGCTATTATATTTTTTTTGGAGGGGAAAGGAGCCTTATATTCACCCCTAAATTTTTTTTGGAGGTCAAGAGAGACTCAAAGTTTAAAATCATGAGCACCGAGAAAAAATCGGGGAACTTGGGGGGGCGTAGCCCCCCAAAATATTTGAAAAATCACCAAAAACGATCTTTTTATTCTAGTTTCTTTAAAAAGACCTTTAAAACATTTTTTTCGGTGCAGAACCAGAGTATAGGATCCGCTCCTATGGCTCCTGGGTCAGAAAAAATTTTCACGCTGTAAAATTTTTTTAAAAAAATAAAATAATGCTCTAAAAATCGCACTTTGCACTCGAGTTTTAAAGCAGGTCTTCAGCCAAAAAAACAAAATTGTGACTGATTCTTATGTCAAATGACCCCCTATTTCCAAATATGACCTCAGTTTCCCCCTCCACCCCCTCTTTCCAGAGAGTCCCCCCCCCCCCAATTCAGAGTCATTTTACTAATTCGGAGGGGAAAAGTACATTACGTAACCCGTTAACATAATTCTAAAAGGCAACAGAGGTTCAAAGTTCAAAATCATGTACATGTGTACCAAAAATATAAACTAAGGCGGTATACCTCCCCCCCCCCCAAAAAAAGAAAGAAAATCAATACTCTGATTTTTCACAAAAGAAGAAAAAAAAGGTTTAAAACGTCTCTTAAAAAACAAGAAAGAAGTTTTTTCTTTTTGGGGGGGGGGAGGGGTATACCGCCTAGTTTATATTTTTGGTACACATGTACATGATTTTGAACTTTGAACCTCTGTTGCCTTTTAGAATTATGTTAACGGGTTACGTAATGTACTTTTCCCCTCCGAATTAGTAAAATGACTCTGAATTGGGGGGGGGGGACTCTCTGGAAAGAGGGGGTGGAGGGGGAAACTGAGGTCATATTTGGAAATAGGGGTCATTTGACATAAGAATCAGCCACAATTTTTTTTTTTTTGGCTGAAGACCTGCTTTAAAACTCGAGTGCAAAGTGCGATTTTTAAAGCATTATTTTATTTTTTTTAAAAAATTTTACAGCGTGAAAATTTTTTCTGACCCAGGAGCCATAGGAGCGGATCCTATACTCTGGTTCTGCACCGAAAAAAATGTTTTAAAGGTCTTTTTAAAGAAACTAGAATAAAAAGATCGTTTTTGGTGATTTTTCAAATATTTTGGGGGGCTACGCCCCCCCCCCAAGTTCCCCGATTTTTTCTCGTGCTCATGATTTTAAACTTTGAGTCTCTCTTGACCTCCAAAAAAATTTAGTGGTGAATATAAGGCTCCTTTCCCCTCCAAAAAAATATAATAGCTCTGAAACTAAGGAAAAATGAAAAAAAAAGGGGGGCGTTTTAAAAAAAAATTGGTACGTGATGGGGGAAAACGGGGGTCATATTCGGATTCAGCGGGTCATTTTACATAAGAATCAGCCTTCAAAATGCCAGAAGCATTTTCAAGGTTTTTTTTTTTTGTCGAACAGTGAATTTGGTGCCATGCAGCAACAATATTGATTGCAATCATATTAAAAATTTTGAACCAAGGCTTCTCTTGGCTCGTAAGTATGGAATTTATTGCTTTCTAAGGATTTTTATATTTATCTGAGCCAACAATCGCTAACGGGTGAAATAAAAAAAAAATTGATTTTGGCAATAGTTAGAGAATAGAAAGTGTTTATAGTCAAAAAAATTTCTAAATTAGGTACATAAGATGTTTTCACCTCACCAATGTTGTCACGAGGATAGAAACTAATAATGGGACTTATTTAACGAGCAATATTTGGAAATGGTTAATTTCAGTGCGATTGATAGCGTAAATATATATTTATTTTAATATACCAAGCTTATAAATTCATAGAAATCTATTTGCCGCATAATAATAAACTGGAACCACAGATTAGCATTGGATATTGTTTTGGCGATACAAAATGAACATAGATTATTTGACATTGGATTGTTGGCGATTTAGCAAATGCAAACTAAATAGATTCTCCCTATTTACTCAAACATTATTTGTAGCTTGCTATTTTTTTTTAGCTTGCATTATTTTTGGTAAAATCCTACTTTAGGGTCCGGGTTTGGCGATTTTTTTCAGACTGTAGCTTAATAATGTAGTAGGGTTGCAATAATTTAGCTTAAAATCGCCAAATAATCCAATCATACAATGATAATTCTGTGGGTTGCCAGATTTAATAATTTATCGCCGGACCTTAAACTAGGATTCATCCTTATTTTTTTTTATAGTTTATCCATAACATAGCCATTGTTGACAGAAGTAGCCATTATGTTTATAGATATGCACTTTAGTGTTGGGAAATTTATGAATGAGTTTCACTAAAGCACCCTACACCCACAGAAACCCGGGCAGGGCCGGGTACCCGGCTAGTCATTAAATAAGATAATCATTAGATGAGATATTGAAAACTATCCTACCGAAACACTAAGTTAAGCCATTTAAAGCAAAATAATACGCAAAATAATGTGATGCTAACCATTTAATTCGTCTTTTATTTTGGTGCTAATTTTGGTTGATATAGATTTTTAGTTTCTTCCGGCTAAATGCCAGCAATCCATTTCAAATAATTGTAATATAACTGATTAAGTTCTAGTAAAAACAATTTATATACGTACATAGTTCTCAAAAGGTGTAAACCATAAAATGCTTCATCTTCGATCTCTACTAACTCCTTTACTCGTTCAAGAACTCTAGAAAAGAAAAAAGGAGCATTTTAAACACGAATAACTTTAATAAACTACAGGGTAATTGCAAATGATTCATTCGTTTCAAAAACGCTATATATAGTCATCGATCGCTCGATATAACGACCCCTGTCGTCGCAACAAGATCTGTCGCTATAATGAAAGGTCACAATAATGAAAATGTACGAGATATAGAGTATTATTTAGTCATATTTTAAAATACTAGAATCAATTTTGCGGTTAGGTATTTTTAACTTTGAAAGAAAATAAGAAAATTAACAAAATATTAGAAAATTGCAGTTTTGTGATTATTTTTACCATTATTGTCACTTATACAGAAATAGCAAAAGGGCTATGTAATAATAGCAAGCGGGGCAGATCGCCATAATGGAGCTGTAACCCCCTTCACGATGCCTCCCTTCACGCTGTAATGGAGCTGTTAAGTGCAATTAGAAATTTTCGGAAG
>JAXGGA010020876.1:0-17516 GCA_038373865.1 Uloborus plumipes | reverse complement strand
TACTTGGGTAATGGGAAACATTTTTGCCTGTAAAAGAGCGGTGTCTGCAGGGACGTTATTTCAAGTTTTTTCAGGGGGGGGGGGGGCAAAGGGTGAAAACACAATGCAATTTCATCAGAAAACAGCAAAAAACACGCCCACTTACATGTGAATACATTGATTTCTCAAAGCCGGGGGGGTATTGACCCTCCTGCCCCCCTAAATGACGCATCCTTATCCAAAAACGATCCAGACACTTTCGTTTACATATGAACCATTTATGTCCTTAAAATACCAGGCTCCTCCCCTCTGTTTAAAGCGAAACGTTCGGGAAATGCATGCATTCTTCAAAGAGAGAACTACAAAGCAGCGAAAAAAATATTCAAATAAATACACTTAAGGACATAATTAAAAAAAAAAACAATTGGGCCACAAAGTATTAATGCCCCTAACAACACAATGATATCTGTAGGAGCTCATGCAGACGTCATCTTTAGGACAGTCTGACATCCGCTGGCTATCTCGTAAAAATCCGACACCTGTCGTTACATTGTCGAAAAGTACACTCCTGTTGCTATCCACCGGCATCATTCTTCAGACACTTTTGGGATCATTTTATGACAAGTGTAGGATATATGGAAGCATTTTTTTGTCGGATAACTTCCCTAAGGAAGTCTTGTGGAAAATTTTAATCCGGAAATAATCCTATCGGCATCTTACAGTACCGTTTCTGGACGACTTTCGTTCTTGCCGATCTCCTACCGATATCTTGTAATGCAGCATCTGGATAATCCAAAAGTTTTCCTATACTTATCTTACAGTAATATTTCTGACCTGGAGACATGTTACACCAATGTATTCTGCGTTCAAAAAGTTAGTTTAAACAAAAAAACAAAATATCTTTATATGAAAGATTTGAGTCAGAAAAGTTAAGTATTAATATCCAAATACCTTAGAAAATATTTTCGCCCTTTCTCTATTCTCTTTCCTTTTCAACTTTATTTTTATTTTTTCTTTCTGTGCAGAAGTAAGGCTTTTTCTACTAAAAAAAAGAAAGAAAAAAACAAAGCCTAAGACAACATTAGCATTAAAAAAAAAGTTTGACCAAAATGCAGTTATCAAAGAAAAGTCTCACAAAGTACACACATTTTATGAAACTATTCTTACTTTTTGTTACAAAATACAGCAAAGCCCTTCTGGGCGGACATTAATGGGAAACATTTTTGCCTGTAAAAGAGCGGTGTCTGCAGGGACGTTATTTCAAGTTTTTTCAGGGGGGGGGGGGGCAAACACAATGCAATTTCATCAGAAAACAGCAAAAAACACGCCCACTTACATGTGAATACATTGATTTCTCAAAGCCGGGGGGGGGGGATTGACCCCCCTGCCCCCCTAAATGACGCATCCTTATCCAAAAACGATCCAGACACTTTCGTTTACATATGAACCATTTATGTCCTTAAAATACCAGGCTCCTCCCCTCTCTTTAAAGCGAAACGTTCGGGAAATGCATGCATTCTTAAAAGAGAGAACTACAAAGCAGCGAAAAAAATATTCAAATAAATACACTTAGGCACATAATTTTAAAAAAAACCTCAACTATTTCCAGTTTGACTCCATGTTCAATGACCAAAATTAAACTTTCTGTCAAAAAAAGAAAAAAACAAAACAGCTTTTATCTACGAAACTAGATAGCAAAAAATACATGATGGTTACCAGCTGTAAAACTGAAAATACGGAAGTAGGGGATAAATGGGCATTCTGCGCCAGGCGGGGGATCTGGGGATCAGATCCCCCGCCCGTTACGCCGCCTCCCCCACCTCCACCGCCACATGGTGAAAGGTTACGAGGGTTTTCCCGCGAATTTCTGAATATTTCCCGCGAATTTTAGGACTTTGAATTATTTTCGCGGGTTATATTTTTCGCGCTCGTGGCGCCATCTATTGAGTAAATTATTCTTTTTTTTCGCAATCTTAAAATATTTTCAATAATTTAATTTTATTCTTAAAGGTCAAGGCGCCATCTATTGAGCAAATTAATTTTTCTCGAACTTGGAATAATTTTCGCTGTTTGAGGTGTGGGTTCGAACGTGCGACCTACAAAAGACCTCCGTAGCTGTCAGATTTGTCAACGCGCAAACTGACTAAGCTACAGAGGTCTGATGTCCAGCTCGTTAACAATCATTCCAATATTATTTTCAGTTTAAAAGAATGCTCGTGTCGCCATCTGTCGGTAGAAATTTATTTTTTCGATTGAATATATAATATATTACGTGTACTTTGCTTTTATTTATTGCCATGGCTTCGCGAGAGGAGTTTGTATGGATTCCGATCCTTTATATTAGTTTGTGTATTGTGATGGGGATAATACACTGGCGGAAAAAAAAATCCCAACACCAAGAAAAAATTACTCTAGAGTAATGAAATTTGGGTAATGCAATTGTCTAGTTAACATGTTTAATTGATTAAATGTACAAGATCACTGGCTAATTTAAGCTCAAGAAAATGCTGTGCAAATGTGAAATTATGTTAATTTAATAGAGGGTGTAACCTCCAAAATTTTGAAGGCAAGCTTGCAAGCGTGCATGCATTATGTCATATAGGTGCCGAATGTCACTTTGTGGTATGGAGTGCCATGCTTGTTACACTTGTTGTGTCAATACTAGGACCGTCGTTGCTGACCGTGGATGATGCTCGAGGTGCCGTCCAATGATATCCCATACGTTATCAATTGGAGACAGAACTGGTGATTTTGCAGGTCATGGTAACATGTCAGCACTCTGTAGAGCACATTGCGTTACAGCAGCGATGTGAGGGCGTGCGTTATCCTGTTGGAAAACTCCCCTTTGAATGCTACTCATGAAGGGCTGTACTACTGGTTAAATTACCAGACTGGCGACAAATTTTCAGTCAGTGAGTTTGGGATAACCACAAGAGTGCCCCTGCTGTCGTAGGAAATTGCTCCAGAGACCATGACTCCAGGTGTGGGTCTTTTGTGTCTTGGCCGTAGACCGCTTGGATGCAGGCGGTCCCCTGGCCACCTTCTGACCAATATACAGCCACCACTGGCACTAAGGCAGAATCTGTTTTCATCAAAAAATACAACAGATCTCCACTCCGACCTCCAGTGAGCTCTGTCTTGGCACCACTGCCGTCGGAAACGGCAATGGTTTGCAGTCAATGGAATACCGGCTACAGGCTGCCTGGCTCGGAGCTATCCTTGAAGTAAACAGTTTCTTATCGTTCCTTGGGTCATGACGGTACCAACTACAGCTCGAATGTCAGCCGCAGATGCAGTACGATGCGCCGCAGCCGTATGCAAGATTCGGCGATCTTCCTTCTCAGTCGTGCCACGTGGCAGCTCGGAACTCGATCTTCTTGAGGTAGTACCATCCCTTGACCATAGCTTCCAATAATCATGCATGGTGGAAACATTCCCACCCAAGTTTTTCTGCAATATCGCGAAATGAAAATCCACCTTTTCGTAGCCAAATTGTACGACCTCGTTTAAACTCGGTGAGCTATTGATAATGGCTTTTCTTCGTCTTCTTTAAGGTAATCTTGACTAACATGAAAGCAATTCGTCAAATTTCACGGAAAAATAATACCCACGAGCTTCACAACACGCTTTTAAAACAAGCCTTATTTGCATGTTCTGAGTGACGCCAGCTGCGCCACACTTATGCGCGGAGCGCGAAATTTCAATCGATGTCATCTTTCAGTTGTATAAACACGCCTACCAAATTTCGTTTATCTAACACAAGTCTTTCTTGGTGTTGGGATTTTTTGTTCCGCCAGTGTATATATTTTAACGAGAAAGTCAGATTTTGAAGTTGATTTCCTGCTGAAACCGAATGCTACGGCTAATTCGCTCATATCGTTTCGAGGATGATTCGTATCAAAGTGTCGAATATCATTTTTCCTGCTGCAATGAAGAAAGCTTACCTGGAGCCGGGCCGAGAAGCAAGTTTTGGTGGTGTCGATGCCTTATATCGTGCTACACGCGGAAAAGTTTCCAAAATAGTCATCCAGAATATAACTGTTAAATATATCGACTATATTTAACAGTATTAATAAACAATATCTTCATCAAGCAAGAAATCTAATGGATATTATGAAAAGACATTCCGATATTCTTAAATGGAACGAAAAGGGAGAAGTCATATGGGTCATTTTCACCATATGCTTACATTTCAGAATTTTTAAGTAATTTTTTTAACTTGCTATTTTTTGTTAGAATCACTAACAGATGATTTGTCACATATTTTAGATGTGTGTGAAAAAGCTATTGGTTGTACACTTTGATGCATAATTAAATATTTAAATGCTGTTGAAAAACTGTAAGTTGCAAGGAAAATTGTTGTCCGTTAACATACAAAATCGATATGAAATCTCACTTTAAAACTACATCATAGCGCCTAGAACCAACTTCAATTGAAATTATTTGGGTCCCTGAAGCTTAAAACGATGTTTGCGATCATTAAAATATTGATCAAAAACTGTATGGTGACGGACTTGACATTTGGTAACGGATTTGACCAGTAACGGACTTGACATTTCAACCAAAAATGTCAAATTACAGCTAGGTTGTCGAATTTAAAAATTGAACAATATGCATTTTCTTGGAGTTGTATAATGAACAATATTTCGGGGTAAAAGTTGAGAAAAAGTAAAAATTAATACTAAAATCTTTGGTAACAGACTTGACAAGGAATAAAAATACGCACCTGGAACAAATCTTGTGCGAAACGCCACAGCAATACCTCTCGACTCAGGAAAACAAAATGGTACGAAATAGTTACGTCATTAGTTTGTTAAGTTAACTGAATACGTGTTACCATCTTTTGACTGCAATAAATACCTTTTTTAGCTCAAATAATCTTAAAGTAACGGACTTGACAAGAATTGCCGGACAAAATATATACATACATTTCTTAATGAAAAAAAATACTATTGTCAATATTTATTATGAATATCATACACTAATAGTCAATATATAAAAATAATTTGTTGTATATACTTTTTTATACAATTAAGTATATAAGAAAAATAGTTGAACTTGCGAAAATTGGATATGGACAAGCGTTTTTGCCTTGATTCTCATTTTTAAAGACTTATATAAAAATAAATAAATAAATTTCAATAAGTTTTTGAGTGATAGATTTTTTTTTGGGAGTATTTCTTGCAGAAAATAATTGTTCGCATTGAATTTAAAATATAAGTTATGCTTCAAAATCGTTTTTTTAACCTCCGGACAGCAAATGTAAGCAAATTTTGAAAATAACCCATATATAAAAATCAGAAGATTGAACATTCAAACATTGCAGACTTGTTAAATTTAATTTTCCGTCATAAGAAAAAATATTGATGTCCCGTGGACAAATGAATTTTTAACTGCATTGCATGAAATGAATGTACCAAGACATTTTGTGAAAAATAAAAATTTACATAAAAAGAAAATTGCTCACAGAAGAAGATGTGAAAGCCTGATACTCTCACCAAAAATTGTAAATCCTACTCACAAAAGAAAGAGAAAACTGAATGTAAAATGGGATAACATGTATTAATAAAAATTATTATTTTATGTATCACTGACTTGTCATTATTGATTAAATGCATGCAAATAAAAACAGAAAAAAAGTTAAACTTTAAAGAATACATTTATTGAACATTTTTTTTTTTTTACAATGATATATACAAAAAAAAGTACTTACAAGTTTCTTGCAAGATCATTCATCATGTCATAATCCAAATTTTGATTTACATTTTCGAATGTAAGTCCATAGCTTAAAAGCGATGTCACTAGTTTTTCAATGTCTATGCATAGCAATATCTTTTCGCTCATGTTGGTATATCGGTCCGCCACATTTAACATCATACACGGGTGCCTCCTTTGAGAAGGGTGCGAAACAATACACCCCTCGCAAACAAAATTGCGATTGATGCAGGAGGCGATTTCTTCACTAAAACATCGTTTTATGTTCTCCTCGAGAGAATCTGAAGCGGCAGTTGTTGATTTTTTTTTTTCATGTGTTCCTGTAGCACAAATGCGAAAAATAGTTCATAGATTTCACGGAAAATGTCACACTTTCTCTCTATGAATTGTAGATGTGTCTCCTCCTGCAGAAAAATAGCCGGTGATCCAAGTTCGCTTTCTTCTTTCAACTGGAACAGTTTGCAGTAGCCCGCGCTTAAAATTGCAAGCACTTCATTGTGGGCAATAAATCCACTGTTCATATATGTAAAGTTGAAGTCTTCAAACTTGTCGACAAATTCGACAAATGCTGCTGGCGAAAACACAATTGTGCGACTTGTAAATGTGTCTTCCATCTGTATGACGAATCCCTCACTTGTTAGCACAATGAAAAGTTGCAATCCCCCTTGCAGTTCAAAAAAAAATTTTTTTTTTTCCCTTCTTCTTCCGGGGGCGAAACTTCAGCACACTGTGTCACTATGTTTACGATGTCATACTCTTTCATCAGATTGTCCAACAGATTGGATTCATCGATGGTCAAATCTGTAGAGGCGAATGCTTCCATCTCTTCGGAGTGAGGTGCGGTCGAAACATCAGGGGGTGAGAGTTCCACTTCAGCGAGTCGGTCCGAACACACACCGCTGGGAGGTGATTCTACTCCATTGTTCCGATCCAAGCACGTCTCGCTGGTGTTAAGTGGCTTCTCGGGGGTTGGAGGCGCATCAAATCGCATCTTCTTTGTTGCTGGTCCAGGCTGCGTTAAAAGTCGGCGAAATGTGAGGCTGATTCGCGGCTCCTTCACTCGAAATTCCGGACGTATCCCATGCGTGAATGTTTGGTTGGTGGGTGGGTGCATGATGTAGACGCTTCCGGGACACAAAGGCAGATGAATGGGTGGACAGTCACTTTTGTAGAATGCAATCGTCCGTGTTGCGCCCAAAGACAATGTTGCGATGGATGACTGGGTGCAAAGACTTGGTTCGTTGTCGCGATGATTGCCGATTCCAGATTTGCCATCGGGATAATAGTTGAGCAAGCAATAGTTAAAATGTTCTCCAGATGCGAGCTCGATGTCGTTCTTCAATTGATACATCAGCGGAGTCCAGGGTTCAGATTTCACATCAACACCCGAGTAAGAGTAAGTAAGTCCGTCATCACCAAACGCATAAATTTTACGTTTGGGAGTGTAACTCTTTCCATATACCGTTACACATTGCTCTTTAAAATCCAACTTTGAGAGATTGTCGAAAATCTCTCTAGATTTTTCCGCACTATAAAACTTCTCGAAGTAGCTAACACGAAGTCCATTTTCAGTGATTCGTTGAACAGAATGCATTTTTTTTTTTTTTTACAAGAAGAGAAAGTTACCAACTACTACCAACAGCAAGTACCAGAGTAAGAATGACTTTTATCTTACAAAAAGGCAATCGTTGTCTTATCAATTAGTGGCGCTGAGGTCGGGGACTACGTATCTATCACGTGACGGTTAATCATCATCCCCTGACCACAAGTGACCCTTGTCTTATCAGTTCGCGCATGTGCAGAGGGCCTAATAAGACGCATTGGAAGTATCGGTGATATCATCGAACGTCCTCCCTGCGTCGATCATGTGACGGTTAATCATCATCCCCTGACCACAAGCGACCTTTGTCTTATCAGTTCGCGCATGTGCAGAGGGTCTAATAAGACGCATTGGAATTAGCGGTGATATCATCACAATCCAATGAAAGTCTTGAATTAGAGTGACATCACTGTTTTTAGATTAGTTCAAGTTTTCAAGCATTTCAATTGGTCACTTAAAAGTGACGTCGTGTTGTTCACTTTATCAAGCTTAGCTTAATTTTCAAATCACTTCTCTCTCAGATTTTATCCAGAGTAGACGTACTTTTTCTCTTTGAGAATCCTCGCTGTTTAATCGTTTTAGTTTAGCATTTTTGCTTTGATTTAGTTCTACAAGTTTAAAAAAAATGAACTCTGCTGCTTCAAATGTAAGTACATTTTCAATTCTTTATTTTAAATTTCGATTCTTAATTAGTTTTTCAACGGAAAATTATTTAATTTTAATTCATAATTTCTTTTCTTCTCTTTCATAGCATTTCGACTTTGGTATTTCTACCGATGAATGGGATTCAATTTTAGCTGCAATTCCAGATTCCGAACTTCGACCCGCGGTTATTATGCCCCCACCTGGATTTGCACCACTATCGATTGTAGCCGAAAGTTCCGCCACCCCTGATGTTGTCGTTGTGCCTTCCACATCAAGTGAGATGAAGTCTGCTCATGTAAGTACAATTTCTGTTTTAAAGTATATGATATAATAATAATTTTTTTCTATCATGTCCGCTAAAATTAACTTGTGAAAATTATATCATATGCTTTTTCTCTTTTGAAAATTCTCTCTCTTTTTCAATTGAATGCAGTTTATTTTTACATTAAGTCTTATGACAATTATTTTTTTCAATCATGCTTAGTATCAATTACACTTTGCATTAATCACGTTAATTGCATTTTATACCAACCGCGCTGCATTTTACTTACATATTGTAATATGTTTATATTTTTTCATGTATACTTTGCATTAATTGCACTTTGTGAGTCTCACAATAATTATTTTTTCATGCATACTTTGTATTAGTTATACATTGCATTAATCGCGTTGATTGCACTTAGTGTTTACATTCAATGTTGATTGCATTTATCGAGAATCACTTTGTATTATTTACTTCACATTCCGTGTTGATTCCATTTACTCGATGCATTAATTATTTTTACTTTAAAATTTATCTGTAATTCATGAGAGAGAGAGAAGGTGAATTTCTTTTTGGATTGGGGAAAAAATTTGCATACCTGTGTTTTCAGGTCGCATGGGTTTTGAAACGAATTGTATAATGTGTTTTCAGATTGTTCGGGTTTTTGAAAGAATTGTTTTGATTTGTGAAAATTTATATTTATATTTACTGCAAAATTAAACTCATTGTAATGTTGATACACTTTCGTTTGAAAGATTTTTTTTTTATTATTGTATTTGAGTAAAAATAATAATAATTTTGATTACTGCATTTAAGTAAAAAAATAATTTTTTTATGGAAAGAAAAAATTAATTTCCTGCAAGAAAGTTTTTTTTTTTTTTGTTTTCGTCTTGAAAAAATGCAATTGAAGAAACAATTACTCTTTTCAAAAAACGCGTTGTCTTTTATCGACAATAGGAAAAACGATGGGGTTCTCCCTAGCCGGCTTTGTTCGAAAGAGCAGAAAATTTCTCCTATTGTATCCCCACTTCGCGAACACCGCTCGGCAGGGGGTGTTCAAAGGAGCATAAAATTTCTCTTACTGCCTCGAATCGCTAAAGTGAAGTGTGAATTTTTTCTGTTTACTTTTTTCAGGAAGATTTTTATCTGTGATAATTTGTAATTTTTAAAACGGAGTCATATATGTACAATGAGTGAAAATTTTGCAGTAAATATTTTTTGATATGTTGTGATCTTTTTTGGATGGGAGGAAGAGAAAATTCTTGTTGTGTTGTGATTTTTTCAATAGATCAGGTAAGAAAAACGTGTTTGGTTTGTGTTCATGTTCTGGGATTACTGTGTTGAGAAACAGGTGGTCGATTGAAATGGGATTATTTTTGGAATCGGTTCGTTATTTTTGTATGTTTGGAATAGGATTATTTTTGGAATTGAAAAAAAAAAACTTGTTATTTTTGTGTTTGAAATAGGATTATTTTTGGAATTGACTTGTTGTTTTTGTGTTTGAAATAATTGAAATAGGATTATTTTGGAAATCGATTCGTTATTTTTGTGTTTGAAATAACTTTAAGTCGAATTGACTTGTTATTCAGATTGTTTGAAATTAGTTGGGGTAGAAATTTTTTTAGCTTTGAAGTAAGCTTTATTCAAAAAGAGATTTTTTCTTGTCTCTTTGATAGGTATGTGATGTCTGTCAAAAATCTTTCTCGGTGAAGAGTAATTTGACTCGTCACAAGAAAACCCACTCATCTGAGAGACTATTCGCTTGCACTGAGTGCGATGTTTCGTACACGCGCAAGGAACATTTAGCACGCTACATGCAGACTCATGCTCCTGTCACGACTCAAGCGATTATGAAATGCACCGAGTGCGATAAAGTGCTTGCGAGAAGGACACTCTGAGAAGACACGAACGCGCAGCACATGGGGAGCCAATACACACTTGCGGACAATGTAGTCAGGCATTCAATCGAAAATCCAACTTGATGCGGCATATCCGCGAGACCCATACGGCAGGGCCCTCAAAGCGCAAGGCCGAAGATCAGGGTTCCACCCCAATGAAACGCAGCAGAAGAAGCGACAGGGAGACAGCCTTGGGGGTGTTCACCTCTGAAAAATTGAAGCCCTCCAAGGAAAATTGCGAAGATGTGAAAATGTGCCTTGGGGAATTAAGGCCGATGATTCTGGATGTTCTCATCGAAGAAATTCGGGAGAAAAACGCTTTGAAATGGCGTATAATTATGAAGGTGCAACTCTCCCGAAAAATCGATAATGGGGAGCGGCAAGTGATCACGCATCACTTTGGCAGCGTGACACAGGTGGAGCTTGTGGAAGAGACCCTCCCCGAACATCTAGATGAGGCCTTCTCCAAGGTCGAAAACACCTTTGAAGCCTTCCTCAAGCTGGGATCGGGGTGGACCCTGGACCACGTCATTCACGTGGAGGTCACAACGGCGAAATATGCCCCATTGGCTGGGCGAAGTTATATTCCACTCACTAAAAAGATGCAGGCAAAAAAAGCGGTTTTAAATATTCAGAATGAGGATGACAAGTGTTTGGTTTGGTGCCTGCTGGCACACAAGATGAAGATTCCCAGAGAAGATCACCCATACCGTGTCTCTTCCATTCGTTCATATGGCACCACTGTCGGTGGAATACCATTGCCAAGATAATTTTAATGCCCAGTTTCCCCAAAAAATGGAGGCAGTTGGGCTCTATTCGATGCGAAACTTAACTAGGAATTTAATTTTGCCAGGAGATACTCAATACCAAAACGAGTAATTGAGCTGTATTTTATTGCCCCATCATCGTGAGTAGTTAAATCGTTAAAATTAAAGTTTGTGCCTTTCTTTCTTTCTTTTTTTTTACTATACACATAGATTGTAAAAAAGATATTAATAAAAAAAATATATTTTAAGAGGACACGTCTTCTGTTTTCTTTGAAAGGAATTAGAATGAAATGAATCAATAATTCTTCAAATCTCTGACAATCTTATTTATTTTTATGTTCGGGCTTTTTTTGTTTTTTTTTTTGCCATCGGCCACTAACATCGACCATCGGCAGCCAATGCATCGGTCCATCGGTCTTTGAACAATGGACCAACAATCGGCATCGGCCAAAAAGTGCCATCGGTCCATCCTTATTAATTTAGAACAGTTTTATTCATATTATCTTTTTATGCTTGAAAGCAATAAAAAATGAACATTTAATAATACCATTCATTATTAAACTAATAAATTAAATTTTGCTAAATGTTTACATTTTTTTTTTTTTGAGTTTAAAAAAAATCATTTTGAAGTACTTTGTTTTTTGTCAAATACTTAATTGGCAATTAAAGATTTCGAAGGTCATCAAACAACTAAGCAAAATATTGCAATTTTTTTAATAACTGATTATAATTAATTGAAATGACAGAAGCAAATGAGCACACTGTTTTTTCAATTTTTTATTGTGAACACTCTAGCATAACTTTAATTTATAGGGTTTTTTTTTTCTTTTGTAATAAAAACATTTTTTTCTTTTTTCTTCTTTTTTTTTTCTATTATATTTCACGAATTTATAAAAATCATTCAACAATTCAAAAAATGGATTAATAAATGATCATTAAACAAAATTACAATGTGAACCGATACTGTTTTTTTTTCGATTCTGTTGGCGATAAAATTGCTCGCCAAGTGAACAGACGTGAGCTTCATGGCTTCCGACATGAAATTAAAAAATATCAACCGATTAACTCATCTCCAAAGGTTTTTAATAACCAAAACAGTTAAAATGAACAAGAAAACAAAAACAATTGCAAATTAAACAAGGATAATTCATTACTTAATCAAACAGAACATAAAAAATCATCACTGAGCGAGTGATGATACAATTGAAAACAAGTTTTTAAGTAGAAAAAGTAAATATAATTGTCGCCCTTACCTGTGAAATGATACAGGACTATCCTTTGCAAACTTTTCCTTGCATCCGAAGGCACAACAGTAATGTACCATCTTGAAAAGGAATGAAAAATCTGGAACAGTTAAAAATTTCGAAAGATTCGTAACGATCGCAATGCAAAACAACAAGTGTGGGGGGGAAACCGGTTACAGCTAACCGGAATTTCGTCCACACATCACGTGATTTCATCTTGGGTACGGCGTTGGGGTTGCTCTGAGCCCTTTACTGTTATCTCCCCTCTACGGGTCGGACGCGGCCACACATTTTGTGGGAAAGTTGTTAGAAGAGCGGGCCGAAATTGCAGAGCAAATGATGGATGTGAAGCCCATGTGCCTTTCCCCTCAGGAAGAACTTAATTTTGCGGCGGCATCTTCATGCCATATTTGCCTGGGGAGATTAGGGACCGACCGAGTCCGAGACCATGATCATCTCTCTGGGAAATATCGTGATGCCGCTCACAACCAATGCAATCTTAGGTTCCGTTTGCGGAAAATGATCCCCGTAATATTTCATAACTTGAAAAATTATGATGCCCACCACATCGTAAAAACCTTGGGCGCATTCAAGGATTATGAATACGAGGTGATTCCGACAAACATGGAAAAATACATCTCCTTCTCGATTGCGCCCCGAGAGGAGAAGGTGAAGCTCGTCTTCCTCGACAGCTGTCAGTTCCTGCCGACGTCACTGGAGAAACTAGTGAGCAACCTAACTCAGGGGGATTTTCATACATTGGCCAAGTTTATATCTGCGGACAAAATCCACCTCTTATTACGGAAGGGGGTCTATCCGTATGAATATATGGACTCGATGGATAGATTTGAGGAAATTGCACTCCAATTCCTCACTTCTTAAGTTATAAGAAGGTGGAATGTACACTGAACACACTCTGACTAACGAGTGGAGGTGTACACGCGCGGCTACTGCCTGAAGGGACGTGTTGAGATTGAGTTGGCTAGCTGCATGATCATTAGAGATCAGCATTGCCACTCCTCCACAACGACGGTCACCTGTCAAACAGTCCTCACGGAATATATCAAAACCTTTTAGTCTCGGTCTGTCACCAGGTGACAGGAATGTTTCTTGCAGACAGAATATGGCCGGTTGATGATACTCGACAAGATCTTTGACGTCCGTGACATTATGTGAGTAACTCTGACAATTCCAAGAAGAATATTCAGAGCCATGAAGAAGAAAGGGACAGAAAAACGGCCAAAACAAAGAGCACCTCAAGAGGAAGGCTCCGTCCACCCTTCATCGTCGGATGGTAGAGTTTCCTCGAACTCTACATCCTCAACTTCCTCATCAGATGGAAGAGGAGGAGGAGATTTAGTAAGCTTGACTTTCTTGCTCGGAAGCAAGAAGTCCTCTTTTCTAAATGATGGTAATTTGGGGGCCTCTGCTTAGAGGAAATCCCGACTTTAGCGCGCGCTTGTATAATTTTAATTTTTTCTACAGGTTTATCAGAATTTTCTACATTTTAATCTATAGATGCGAAAACTTTTTTTTTGGTTCTTTTTGTGCTTTTTGTTGTTTCCTTTCATTTTGCTTTTTCGGTGAAGAATTTGTACTGTTGGATTGTTTATTTTGTTGTTTATGTGTGTTAGGGTGGTTATGATTGGTTTAAGTTCCAGCTTCTGTTTGTGTGCTTGTGGATTTCAAGACTTTCTTGACTGCAGCAGCATAAGAAAGTCCTGATGTTGGAGTTCTAGAGTCTACTATTTTCCTGGCATCAGGATAGGAAATTTTTTGAGTTGTTTTAATAACTTGTATTTCTTTTTCTAAGAGCCATTTTGAACATTTTTTGGAGTATGAAGGATGATCTCCCTTGCAATTCACACATTTGTAGTTCTTTGTGCATTCATTGCTATCGTGGCCGGGCTCTGCACATCTGGCACATGTGTCAGTACCACGGCACGAAATCTTTGAATGTCCAAACCGCTGACATTTAAAACAACGCAGCGGATTTGGAACGTAGGGTCGGACTGGACAAGAGAGGTAGCCAGCTTTAACACGTGCAGGGAGGACAGGCGAACTAAATGTCAAAATGACATGTTTAGTTTTCACCATTTCGCCATTACGCTTGATGGTGATCCTCTTCACTCCTGTCACGTGCTGATCCTCCATTTTCTCCAAAATCTCTTCTTCAGGTGTATGTAGAAGATCAGGTTCGGAAATGACACCGCGTGAAAAATTAAGGGTTAAATGTGGGGTAACAGTAACTAAAAATGAGCCTAATTGTTATATTGCTAGTACTATTGGTTTTATTTGTTTTTGATTTTTGATTTCAACTAAAAGTTCACCATTGCGTAATTTCTTTACAGATTGAAATTCACCTATTTGATGTATTAGTGCTTTGTTAATTACGAAAGGGGATACTTTGGATAGGTCAGATTCATTGCGTTTTATCAAAAAAAAATTGCGCTGCGCTCGACGTTTCACTCTGACGCTCCCCACAAGGGGGAGAAGGGTTTTTTTTATTTATTAAGTCCACTTTGGACCGGAGAACTGAGGGGAAAAGGTGGGGTCTAGCCCCTGTGTAGCCCCTCTACACAGAGGTAAGGCTCTATACGACAGAGTTCGCCAGCTAGCCCTGAAGTCTCCCGCTTGCGGCACCGCTTGACCCCGGTACCATGCAGCCATCGACACGGTCGCCACACCTTGGCTTGGGTTTTGTTCCGAAATTTGTTAAGTGTGATGAGGGAAGGAAGGAGAAACAAATCCCTTCCCGCCGATGTTCTGTTTGAGCAACAGGGGGTCACGACTCCGCCCAAGAGCTCGCCCCGAACTCATCACACCGCAAGCCCCCCCCCCTCACCACGACAAGGTAAACTGACAACGGGGGGGGGGGGGCGGCTTATTTCATAAGAAAAATAAAGCTTCATCATTCTATTTTTAGATATTAATTGCCAAATTTATCTAGTGTTAATAGGTTTTTTTAAATACTATCTTTAACAATTAGACTATGGGATTGGGACAGCCAGGGGACTGTGTTTTTGGAGCTTAGATAATTTCTAGAAAAAAAAATTAAATTGTTATCACTCCAAATACAATTGGGCCAGAAAGTATTAATGCTTTACTTGTATTAAGAGCGATAATTACTTTATTACACTTTATTATCTTTAAAATACTCAGTCCGGACAGCCAATTACCAGTTTACAGAGAATCGCCCATAAATATAATTAAATAAATTTCAATAATTTTTTGAATGATAGAATTTTTTTGGGGGGTATTTCTTGCAGAAAATAATTGTTCGCATTGAATTTAAACTATAAGTTATGCTTCAAAATCGTCTTTTTAACCTCCGGACAGCAAATGTAAGTAAATTTTGAAAATGACCCATATATTCATGCTCACTGGTCTGAAGGACCAGTAAGATTTTTTAATGATTTCTAATGCTTAGTAGTCGAGTTGGAAACATGTGCTATAGATGAGGTGACCAATTTTAAATGAGACAATCTAGTTCTCTATTAGTATACAGCTGCTGAATAAGAGGTGTAAGAGTATTCAATACTTGGCCAAAGTGCTACTTGGCAAATATTTTTTTTTAATTTCTATGCATAGAATTTCATCCACGCCCTGTCTTAGCTGGGATACGCCTAATTTGTTGCATGAAATCACTTGACAAATTTATTTGTTTCTTATCTAATTGTTGATCACTAAGTTATGAAATCATGCAATGGATTGACGTTAGAAGTGGATCCTTTGATTTTTCACTCAATGACTTATTGCCTGATTATGCGGACGATTACCCAGAAGTATCTGATTTATATGTTTGTAATAGCAAATTTGTAGGTTTACAATGAAACACTGAACTGAATATAATTTCTTAAATAAAATATTTTTCTATTTAATATTATTATTTGTGTATTTTTAGAACATTTGGAAACATGGAAGATGTGGGTACACATTTGGATGAGATAGCATTAGAAGACTGATCTACTCAAGAGACAAATGATCTCTCTGAATCTCAAAAGTAAGCAGTGAGCAATATTATATAGGTGATTCTACGCTATTTGAATTCAGACGGCCAATGGAAAAACTTCATGTTAACTGATTTTATTAATGTTTTTGTATGCTTAAGCCTTACAGACTATTATCTTTTATATGGACCACCTAATTAATTCACTACAATTACTTTATTTTAGCATTTATAGCTGAAAATAGTCCTAAATGTATACTCCCCTGGCCTGTTCAAATACTAGTTTTTATACAAACAGGTTCGACGTTCAATTTTTGCTAACTTGGCATAACTTTTTTTGCCACAATCATACACTTACATTAACAGAGAAACATATTTCATCAGTAAACATTGAAAAAATATTTATTATTATTGTTAAAAAATACACTTTTCAACGGGCCATATCAACAGTGTCACCCTCACCTGGCGAACTTCAAACACTGAAATTTCGCATAAAAAATGCATAAGGATGATGTTGATTGCGAATAACCAGTGTAATACTGAGTAAAGTTAAAAGCAAGCTAAGAGTTTTTAAAAAAATTCGAATATTATTGAATCGGTTCTCGTTGAAAGTGCCTCAAAGCGTACTGCGCCAGTCGCTGTAGTATTTCCCCTGGTAAGTATAACTTTTTATATTTCATCGTTACATAAGTGTGCGTATGTATAATGTTATGCTTGTTGTGTGCAGACATCACGGTTTACGTGAAGTTCTGGTAAGAAGAACGCGTGATGTTGTTTTTATAGGTAATGTGTGATTTTGTCACTTCTCTGGCGTCACTCCCCTGGCAGTTTTGTTCCAAAACAGGGTAAATATACATTAAAACTGTGTTACAAGCATAATTAATTTCATTTTTAATATTATTTGCCCCTGTGAAAGCAATTTGAATGAACGTAAATAATGCGGGAAGTATTTTTATTTGGGATCTGCGGTGCGACTTGTATGCAACATGTCGTGTTTTTCAGATTGTTTTTTTCATTTTATTACAACACGAAAAAATTTTTTGAATACAGGTTTTATAGAAATGAGTCCATACTATGATTTTACACCGAAAAATAAGTGAAATAATCGTAAATAAAACCAGAATTCTGCCAATAGTGTCACTCCCCTGGCAACGCATTTTCCCCTGGTATCGATAAACCCCTAAAAATTGAAATTTCGTCTGGCCCTTACCACTACAATCATAAAAATAGCGGCTACTAGTGATATAATGTGTGTGAAATTAAACAGATTATTTTTTCTTTGGGGACACAAAAAACGCATTGACCGTAGAATCACCCATATATTTTGATAAATGTTCACCGGGGGAGGGACTTCTTTCTGTTACAATTACTGAATAGAACATGAAACCTTGAAAATACTTTTACATTTTAGTATATACAGCATCAGTGAATATCACAATGATTCGCTGGATGGAAAT
>JAXGGA010020875.1:0-17516 GCA_038373865.1 Uloborus plumipes | reverse complement strand
CTTTTGTGCTTTGTTTAACGCACATGCAATGGAACTGATTTTTTAATAGCAGTATCAAGCACAGCACAGTCTTAATTTCACAACAGAGTAATCCAGCCTTTGAGAATACAAATGCTACCTAAGTGTAAGGATTTTTTTTCTAAGCTTTGAAAAAAAAAGAAAAAAAGGATATAAAAGATTTGGAAGCTTACTTTTTTAAATAATCACTAAGTTCTTTTATCGCTTCAGGTATTTTATTTTGAGCTTTCAGAACAGCAACTTTTCTTTTGTAAATCACAGAATTAGATTCATCATGCTGAAGAATAGATTCATAAAGTTTCAATGCATCTTCGTAGCTGGAAAATAATTTTGAGATGTAGTTAAAACCAGTAAGTACACTAATAGCGATAATTAGGCTAAATGTGAAAGCAACGTATGTATTACGAAAGTTATTTACCGGTCCAGTGCTTCAAATTCCATTGCTCTTAATTTCCTGACACGCAGGCTTCCAGGAAACTGGGCATCCAGAGCTTGCAGACATTCCTAGAAAAAGATTAGAAATTTGTTGAATGTTAGTGAATTTTAGAGAAAGACATTCAATATGGAATATTTTATACACAATCCAGTCTAAAATCGTATGAAGAAAAAAAAAGTTAAAAATATTTACTTCCATATTGATACCCTAGCTCCACTAGGCAAAGTAAATTACCAAACCAAAATGTTGATGTACCTGAGTTTGCTTAGTGGTTGCAACAAATTGAACGTTTAAAATTTTTAGAGTTCTTCTCACAAGTTCACTGTTAACAGGTCACTTTGAAACAAATCACTTGTTTACAAATCACTTAAATTATTAAGAGATGTCTTGAACAAGTTTTCACTGCATTGAGAAAAATTTTCAGCACCCAAGAAGGTGACTTTAATGTGCGATGACATCCTTAATTCTTAGTAAAAAAGGAGAAAATGCAGTATGTAATACTAATATTTCAGAAGCTTTTATCATGGCATTTGTAAACATAAAATTCGATTTTTTACAATATTTCTTTAATTGTATCATAAGTAAAATTATTTCACCAAAATAATAGTGTTTAAAAAAAACTCTACTTTCTATATGCTAAATCAATATCTTTAAGTGGTAAATCTTTGCAACCCCAAAAAATTTACCAATTAATTTGATTTTTCTCCTCAAATCTATAATATCTTATGGAACAAGGGCATGCTTGTGGAGAAGATGCTTCAGGGTTAGAAATGAGTAATAAAGCCTACTGGTTTCTCGGACCAGTCAATATGAACATGTACTGGTCTGCAGACAACATTACTGGTCCACTTTAAATTTAATACTAAACATGTTTGTACTTAAAATCATTTACTTTATGATTACTTTTATTTTAAATAAAACTATTTCATTTGTAACTCATTGATTAAAAAATAAAAAGAACACTAAACTTCAACACATATATATTTAAATGTAAAATTACTGTAACAGCAATACAGTTCAAAATAGTAAAGCAGTAATATTAAACAATAATGACAACAAAATAAGCAAAGAGTAAAACATTTTTCTACCATAAGGATTTGCTTAATCTTTCAAAATGTACATTTTACTATCATGCATACGATTACTCTTCAGAATTTTTGCTTTTACTATTAAGTTCACATTTTTTCTGCTACTGCATGGCCTAACCAGTGGCGTAGCTAGGGGTTGGCAGGAGTGGTTCTTGCCACGGGCGCAGCAGTCAGGGGGCGACATTTTGACCGATAAAAAAGTTAAGATTTTTTTTTTTTTTTTTTAATTATGTTAGTAGAAACATATTTGAAGAAAATAAACTCATAAGAATAAGAGTTAAGAGTGGAAAATGAAACCTCTCATGAGATGAAAGAAAAAGAGAATATTAAGAAAGGCAATATTGTCTTTAAATTTGCCAAATAATCAGAATTTTCTGCATATAGAATTGTTTTGAGAGATCACACTGACCTAATGTGACCTAATGGGAGGGCTCAATTTTTTACGTTCGCCACGGGCGCTGGACCCTCTAGCTACGCCACTGGGCCTAACATTAACTAGATAAATGCTTTTGAATTTCTTTAGCCAAGTATGATCAAAATAGCCAAAATGGATAATATTAATCAGACATGGCAATCCTATTCCTTGCAGGGAGCATAGTGATCCCCCAGACCACTGTTATTTTTTTCTGGTGGTCCGATGCAAGTTTCACTGATGTGAGACTAGTGGACTAGCAATAATTTCGAACCCTGTAATTTATGAAACTTTTGTCTTTGGAACACCCTAACATTAATATACATGCAAAAGTTATATATTTGAGTTATAAAATTTAAAATCTTATTTATAACCTCAAAGAGCTTTGAAATTACTATCACTGAAAGAAACTGTTTATCAATTTGAAGCAAGAAGAAAAGTTTAAAAAAAGCATTATGCACAAACCTGGGCTATGTCCAATCTGTGACAGTCTAATGCTGCTAAGCATACTTGTTCATACACCAGCCATTCTAGTAGCAGAAAAAAAAAATGTTAGAGGGCAATTTTACATTCAGTGCAATACTGCAACGCTAAACAATACCTGATTTTAATAAAGATAGAGGAAACAAATTTAATGACGAGAAAAAAAAATGCTTTAAATGGGTTTTTGCTTTATTCATTTTCGGGCCATTCCATGCGACGGAACAAGACATTTGGAGCTGTTTTATCAGTAGATTTTGTTCTATAAATACAAATAAAATACGCTGGGAATTTTTTTTGTTGGTAGCAATGGCAAAGACTTGTCATACAAATTACGTAGAAAGTTTAAAATTAGTTATTTGTTTGAAAATAACCGAATTTTAAGCAATAAAATATTATATTCAGGGTATCTGCTCAACTTGGACTTTTCAATTCCATGACTTTCCCTGACTTTCCATGACTTTTGCGAACTATTTTCCATGACTAAAAAAAAAAAAAAAAAAAACGAACTCTGCTTTGTTTTTGGAAAATTATGCACTTAATATTCTATCTTGCAAAGCAAATGACCAAACATGGCGACTGCGTTTCACAGCAACAGAAGTCCGTTCGCTTTTGAGGTCAAAAAACGATCTTTTCCTACCGACACCCTCCTCCCCACCGTGCTTGTCCTCAAACGTACTTTCATGTAGCAATGAATTGTCTGTCCATAAATTTTACTGTAAGTTTAGATCCTGATATGAGTGAGGCGAAATCTGACTTCAAAACGGAACTCGTTGAGTTCCTGCCCCCCCCCCCCTACCTACACGATTCTTTAAAATTCAACATCGTTTTTTAATTTGTTTTTCTTTTGCATAAAACTCCTCGAAAGAAAAAGATTCAAACAAGTTTTAAAAGAAAAAGGAATCAAATGAAGCGGGTAGATGGGGGGGAGGGGGGGGGACACCAAATGTAAAAGGCAAATCTGCCTATGGCGGGGAAAAAACCATAAAAAAACCATCGAGTCTATCTTTTTGTCGTTCAAGGTCATATTTTATCAGATGACAGAGTCCGCGCACATGCGCAGTTACACAAAATTTGCCGCTCACGGTTTTAACCTTGAGAATTCATCTAATTGGTCAACACAATGCAACTTGTTGGAAATTGTAATTGACAAATCAGATTGCACCCAATAACGAAGTAGAATGACGGCGGAAGTGTTTTCGTTCTTCCCAGATCGCGGGAAAAATTTCAATCCCCAGCTAGCACAGGAGCGTTGGGCCAACGTTTTCACATTACGTTAGATCAACATCGGTCTCTTACGTTAGAACATACGTTAATGTGCACCGTCGGATAAGTGTTGTAAAAAGAACCGATTTCCAACCGAACGTTAATCCAACCTTTGCGATGCATTTTCAACCTTTCCCCAACGTAAACCCGATGGTTTGTGCTACCTGGGTCGGTACGGAGCGCTAAAATCCATGATAAACAGTCAGTTTCCATGACTTTTGGACATTTTTCGCTGAAATCCATGACTTTCCATGACCAATTTCGATCATATTCGAAATCCATGACTTTCCCTGACTTTCCATATGCGCGGACACTAGGGTGTATCGAAAAAACTTTTTTTCGAAATTCAATTTACTAAGTTGATAAAAAGTTGCCCCTACCTACCCACATATTCCACAAAAAATTTCAGTCTAATCAGAAATTGTTTAGGTGTTCCGCACGAGGCCTGAAATTTGTGAATTTCTTCAAAAATATGATTTTTTTTCTAAATTTTTTTAAATATTAAGAATAAATGTTAAAAATAATTCAAGTTGAAAAATGTGTACCGCAAAGTCGGAGGACAAAATTGGGTTTGAAAAAAAGTATATTAAACATTTAAATCTCCCACATTTATTCTAAACTTACTTAATTTTCACCAAAACTAGCATTTTACAAGGCCATGCGGCTTGGTTAGAAACTTGTTTATGAATGTGGAATCTAACTGAATTAACACTTGAAACTGGGATTCATATGTGATTTATGTGGAGTAAAAAGTAAAATAATATAAACTATAAACGGAATCTAAGCCCCTCGTCACACAGTGCCCGCGTTCTATCGAGGCTTACGTGATGGTAAACGAAACACAGCTCCGATAGCGTAGCTGCTTTAGGATGGCAGAAGAACATATATCTTTGGTTGAGGAAACAGACTCTAAATATTTCGGACATGGGGCTCCAGTAAATAGCCCAGGAAAAGAAATTGTAGCTTCAGTTTCACGATTTATGGAAAAAAAAAAGTTTTATTGATAAAGAACATAAAACTATCGGTGTGATGGCACATCAGTTAACACTGAAAAATCAAATGATGCTATTAGACTTAAAGAAAAGTCTTTAGAACCCTCACTACAAGCCGAGGTATGTTTTCTTCATTTAATGAATTACCACTTAGAAAGTTAACGGTGGCTCTTGATAAACCGACTACTGGACAAAATTCTTTTAGTTAAATTGGAGAATTCTAACAATATTGCTAAGATCTACCAGTCATGAACTTTAAGAAAATAGAACGCGTTTTACCAGAAGTTGATGTTAAAGAATTGAGTCAAAAATACTTATGGGATGTGTCAAAAACTGTAATGTCTGGCAAATGTTCTTAAAATTTAGCAGAAAGGAACCCTGCAAGCTTTTCCCATGCAAGATGGCTCACGATGGCAAAGTTTTGAGGCTATACATCGCAAGTAGTGATCCAAGTTTAGAGTTAAGTAAACTAGCAGAATTTATAATAAAGGTTTATGCTCTCTGCTTTTTCACAAGCGAATCTCAGTATAAAATTATTCATGCATTTAAGCACTTTTTTAAGACCATAAATTGCAACAAGTATTTGGATACAAATCTCCAAAATGTTATCCATTCCACATTGTAAAGAAGCTATCTTGCATGGAAAAAGCTTGAATGGTTCCTTTCTGCTACATTTTGAGAACATTTGCCAGACATTACAGCTTTTGACACATCCCATAAGTATTTTTGACTCATTTCTTTCCCAAGTAGCACACTTCGTTTTTTAAAGGTTGTAAAATGGTTGTTAACGTTGTAACAATCGCTTAAAAACGTTTATAAAAGGTTTAAAGGTTATTTGTGCTACCTGAATGCATTCTATTTTCTTAAAGTTCATGACATGTAGATCTTAGCAATATTGTTAGAATTCTCCAATAGGTCAACTAAAAGAATTTTGTACAGTATAGTCGGCCTATCAAGAGCCACCGCTAACTCTCTAAGTGTTAATTCATTAAATGAAGAAAACATACCACGGCTTGTAGCGAGGGTTCTAAAGACTTTTCTGGAAGTCTAATAGCATCATTTGATTTTTCAGTGTTAACTGATGTGCCATCACACCGATAGTTTTATATTCTTTATCAATAAAACTTTTTTTTTTCCATAAATCGTGAAACTGAAGCTACAATTTCTTTTATTGGGCCATTTACTGGAGCCCCATGTCCGAAATATTTAGAGTCTGTTTCCTCAACCAAAGATATATGTTCTTCTGCCATCCTAAAGCAGCTACGCTAGCGGAGCAGTATTTCGTTTACCATCACGGGGGCCCCGATAGAACGCGGGCACTGTGTGACGATGGGCTTAGATTCTGTTTATAATTTATATTATTTTACTTTTTACTTCACATAAATCACAGATGAATCCCAGTTTCAAGTGTGGATTCAGTTAGATTCCACATTCATAAACAAGTTTCTAACCAAGCCGCATGGCCTTGTAAAATGCTAGTTTTGGTGAAAATTAAGTAAGTTTAGAATAAATGTGGGAGATTTAAATGTTTAATATACTTTTTTTCAAACCCAATTTTGTCCTCCGACTTTGCGGTACACATTTTTCAACTTGAATTATTTTTAACATTTATTCTTAATATTTAAAAAAATTTAGAAAAAAAATCATATTTTTGAAGAAATTCACAAATTTCAGGCCTCGTGCGGAACACCTAAACAATTTCTGATTAGACTGAAATTTTTTGTGGAATATGTGGGTAGGTAGGGGCAACTTTTTATCAA
Organism: Uloborus plumipes; assembly: GCA_038373865.1. Taxonomy (NCBI): domain Eukaryota; kingdom Metazoa; phylum Arthropoda; class Arachnida; order Araneae; family Uloboridae; genus Uloborus; species Uloborus plumipes. The sequence continues at coordinate 11,064 of JAXGGA010020875.1, read as the reverse complement.
CTTAGTAAATTGAATTTCGAAAAAAAGTTTTTTTCGATACATCCTAGCGGACACCCTGTATATTGCTTATCCTTGAAATATTTTCTTTAAAACTGTGAACTTTTGACTTTCCATGTAATTCTCATGACAAATCTTAACTGTTGCTACCAACAAAAAAATTCCTAGCTTGTTTTATTTGTATTTATAGAACAAAATCTACAGACAAAACAGCTCCATACGTTCCGTTACGTCACGTGGGATGGCCCTTTCACAAATGAAATATTTTCATGCATATATTTGCACTTTATTCCTGGAATTTAAAAATTTGACTTTTAATTGTGATGTATTCTACGATAAGAAACCATTTTGTATGGTAAAAAATTTTCTTGCATAAAAAAAAGGATTTGTAGTTGTTGAGTGTATGACCATACAGCCACACCTGCAACATGTACAATCCGTTACTTTTCATGTACAATTTGTTTTAAATAGAAACTTAGTACTTCAAATTATGATACATACTGATGAAACCACAATATTTATTCTAAAAACAGTATTGCACACTAAAAAAAGCATTTTTCATTCTTAGTTTTTAATAAAAACATACTATTTGTGTTTATGTCGGTGTTATATCGAGAACAATTAGTGACAATAATGACATATTTTAAGATATCTCAAATATCATCTATGAAATTTAATGCAATAATATCATGAATAAAATGCACCTTTTGAAACTTTACACTTTTTACATTTCTTCCTCTTAAAATAGAAAAAAAACCTGCGGTTTTCTCGAAAAATAACTTATGCATATAAAAATATTCAATCAGTGGCTTTACACATAGTTGTACTACATGATATCTTACTTTTAAACTTTTAAAATCACTGTTATGAAAATTCACGCTTTTTGAGATATGATGTTGTTGAAAGGAGTGAATGATATAATGGATATTGAGAGAGTAGATTTCATAGTCCTTAGTAAGCTTTGAGATACAAACAAAACATTACCTTAGGTTCAAAATTCAAATACCCACAACTGTTTTCATTAAAATACTTTTTAACTGGGAAAGGGATAAGACGTAAATTTTGCACGAAACCAAAAAACAACCTCACAATGGTTTCAGTAATTGTAGTAAAAAATACTGTCCGAGCAGTACTGTAGTTGAGGGCTGTAGTGACTAAGGCAACATGCCTTTGTATTAGGAGGATGCCATAGTTGACAAATTTTTATGAAGCCAGAAAAGAGCTCAGTTTAAACTGCTTATGCCACTTTAGTTCAAAAAGTATACATTTCTTTTTTAAAAAAGCGGTTCTCAACTGTTTAAATTTATATTATTTTTACAACAAGCCAAGCATTTCTGGGAACAGCTCATAGGGTTTTAAATTGTTTGTAATTTAATCAATTTATAATTTTTGTTTTTCAATAAACTTTTTAAACATTTAGGCAAATTACTTTTTTAAATGAAGGAAGTCATTAAAGTGAATAAGTTTTATGTATAGCCGAAAAAGTAAAAATCCTTCTGATGAAAACAGCTTGTTAAAAAGAATGATATTGCCAGGGCCGCCGAGAGGGGGGGGGGCAGCAGAGGCAAAATCCCCGGGGCCCGGCCTACTAGTTAAAAGAAAACAGTATATTTGGTTAACTGAACTTCATTTTTGTGTAGGCAAAGCAAAAACATCTCGCATCTACATGTGTCCACAGCAACGCAACAATGCCTTGCGTGCTTGTAGCCCAATGCCTTAGTATGAAACACACAAAAATATAAAATTGGAAGAAAAACTAGCAAATACGAAATACTATTATTTTTCTTCACTGCACTGAACGTAAGTTGTCTTAGTATTGAAGATTTTTTTGGAGGGGGGGGGGGGCACCTGTCAGTACTTTGCCCCAGGGCTCTGGTAAACCTCTCGGCGGCCCTGGATATTGCTAATGTCTACAGGGCATCATTAGCAATTTTACCATAACATTCCTCATTTAAAAAAATCACTTAAATTCGTCAATTTTTTCATTAGAGAAAACTACATCACCTGACTTTTTAAAAGATATTCTTGGAGTTAGGGGTTACTGATATAGTTTTAACTAATAAAAAAAAATCATTAGAAATACAAAAAAAGTAACATAACATATCGTCGGCACCATGCTAAACTAACGAATGTGAAAAATCGCGTTTTTCAAGTTTGTTTTTCCAAGTTCAAATTTTACAAATAATTATAATTAAAATGATACCTTCGAACGTTAGTTTTACACTTAAAGATTAGACCGTCCCAAAAAAAATAATTTTCAAAAATCAATGTGCATACCCACTCAAGTTGTGCCAAATGACATTCTAAGGGTGTGGTAAAAATTTTAGCCAAATATTTTAAAATTAACAGACCTCTCATGAGCACCCAAAATCATTTTTATGCCCTATTTTCGGTACAAAATATGCATGATGCAACAAATATTTAAAAAATATTTTTTTTATTGTTTAATCATTAATTTGTACATTTTAAGCATAATATAGTTTAAAGCAGAATGTTTTTTACAATTAAATTTTATCAGTTATTGTTAACTTCAGTGTTTTCAGAACTCTGAAACTGTAATTTTTCATCGCCATCTTAGGTAAACGGAACACTGCCATTTTGTTCTCGACTTACTGTAGCTCTAGAGTTAAAATTGTATGTCAGCATTTTTATATAAAAACTAAAGCTTACATTATATTCATTTTTGATTTAGTTTTAATTTTCTGAATTTTTCAGAAGTAAGTTTAATTTTAATGAATATTTTCTATAGTTAAATAACAGTACATTGACTTTATATTAATTTTACAATAAGTGGTATGTAGAATTCAAAAGTAGTTTTCACAATATCATATCCGCACTGTAATATAGCTGATAGAACAACTTGTTTCAGTTCTTGATGTACTAATAACAACCAATTGACAACAAATGGTGAAGCACTGGGCCGGCTATTTCATGATTTAAAGATTAGGAAATTAACATTGTCAGAAAGATGCTTACCGATAACACAAAAACCAAATGTTGTGACCAAACTGAAAATGATCTATGAAACATGCAAAATTATAAAAAAAAAAAACATAGGAGGGCATCCAAGAGGCAATGACAAATCGAAAAGGAGTTCAATGAAGAAATGAAGAAAAAATGTTTGATATTTCTTATGTAGACAATGAATATACCATTAAAATACCTGAAGATTGGAAGCTCCTTCAGGACTAAGTAGGGAAAAAGATGAATTTTATGGGAAGGAAGACTGACATTTCAAAAAATAGCAAGAAAAGAAACAAACAAGAAAAGGTAATAAGAGAAATCCTGAAGAGAAAGCAAAAACAGGAGAACAACAAAGTATGTTATTTGAGTCTTCAATTAAAGCTACATCAAGATTGGACATTGATTCAAAAGCAAGCACTTTTGTTAAAGTGATTCGAATTTTTTAAAAGTAACACCAAAGGGTACAAAGGAGGGCTACAAGGTTAGCGAATGGATTTTCTAATTTAGACTGATTCCAGACTAAGAGTGCTTAACATGTATAGTCTTGAGCAAAGGAGAATCAGGGGGACATGATTCAGTTGTTTAAATTTATCAAAATGAATGATATTACAGGATTAAATTTTTGCACGGAAAGAAGGGCAAGGGGTCATTGTTATAAGCTGTTTAAATCTCAGGCTAACCTGAAAATTCGGAAAAATTACTATTTTAGTAGAGTAGTGGGAATTTGGAATAGTTTACCAGAAGAGGCGGTAAGGAGCAATGGAGTAGATAGTTTTAATAGGACCATTGATCTTCATTGGGGTCTATAATTTGACTAGGACCAGCCCTGTTGGGCCCAGAGCCTGTTGCTGGTCGTCGCATTTGTATTTGTATACTCTTGGGGATGCAGATCATGTTCCTGGTTGTATGTTTAATTCCCAGGTGCCAATCACAGGGCAAGGTGGATGGCAAAAGGAGTTTACTGCTTGAAGAATTTGTGCTTCCATGAGGAATATAAATTAGCATCTTGTGAAATTTTAGCATGAAAAAGAATTCTGTTCATGACAACAATCTATGCGAAATTGTGGCTCAGTACCCCCAGTAGCTGCAATGTGCCTCATAATGACTTATATCTTCTACAAATACTAGAGCTATACACAGAAATTGATAGTAAAGTGGCTCTTAGAGCACTTATTAAAATTTTAAAGGAAAACTTTGATAGCAAAGTGAGGATTTAGTATGATTAGCTTTTTTTACAGATCGCGTGCCTCCAAAGAAAAAAACTGCCATAGTAAAAGCTTTATAGCGTCCAAAAACCAAAAAGGGTATTAAAAGACTAGAAGCCAACCACGTTGAATCTTTTCAGAATAACATTATCATATTTTGTGAAAGAACGGATTTAGAATCAGTTATAATGAAACTGGATAATAATTTTTGTCAGTTGGATGTTCGTACTTGGGTTGGAAGAAATAAATACAATCAAGCTAAGGAAATAGTGTCTGCATTCAGGTCCGTCATTTCAAGTTTTTCCAGGGGGGGGGGTGGCAAAGGATAAAACACAATATAATTTCACCAGAAAACAACAAAAACCACGCCCACTTAAATTTAAATACATTGAGTTCTCAAAGTCAGGGGGGGGGGCAATTGACCCCCCAACCCCCCTAAATGACGGGCCTGTCTGCATTGAAGGTAGTAAATGATTGTGCAAAGCAAGCAATTAAATTAGCAAGTGGTTTCAATTTGCAACTTACTAATAACAAGCAACATCGGGTCATTTTTCAAACATTGGAACATCACGGAAAATAAGCAGCATTAGTGTATAAAACTTTTTTAAAAATAATTTTAGCAAAAAATGTATTTGAGATTGTAATTATTGCATATTGTTAAAAGAAAAGTATCGATAGAAATGCTTTTGTATTGAGTAAATTTTATAAAACTTGGTGAAAAAAATAATTACTCAATAAATTACGTTTTTGAAATATTTAATGATGTTGAGCTGTCACTTAATATTCTTCAAATAGCTTAAAATTTTGCAAGATAGTTATTTATACCAAATGTCACAAGAATGCAAGATATGCCAGTTCAAATTCCAAAATTTTTTTTTCACCATACAATTTTGGGACAGTCTATTAAAGATATATATAAAGGTTTAAAAACTGAAAATAACCAAACACGTCAGGTGGGAATAAGTTATATGCAGTGTTTTGGCTCTCGTGAAAAGTACCAATTTTCACATTTGTTAGTTTAGCATGGTGGCGACGATATAGTGAATCTTAGAAAAAAGATCATTCAAGCACCCAGAATATTTAAGGTGCTACAGCCAAGTGAAGTTATACATAATAAACATTACTGTTAATGGCAACTGAAATCGCTAGAAGTTTTTCACAATACAAAAGTTGTCCCTAAAGCTATACACGAGTCCAACTGTGTTCATAAATATAAGAATTAGAAGTAAAAAAGCTCCATACTTTCATCACCAAGCTTGTGTACGTAATTTACTAAAACATCCTGCCATATTTCAACTATTTCTTCAGAAGATCTCAAATTGTCATCTCTCCACTGCCTCAAAGTATCACGAGCTTCTGAAATATAAAATAAGTAATTACTTATAATTCTAATATCCACAATATTTCTTGCTTAGATGGTGAGTCAACTGGTACAGATTCCAGTCATAATGACTTTATATGCAGATTTAATCAATCTTCATATCTGACAAACATTTTTATGATATTTGAAATTCAGCAGCATATATACTATTATTCTGGTAAAAGACCGTGTTTACGCTTTGAGGGCAGAAGTTTAGTGTTCAGTATCATACCTAGGGGGCCCAGAGAGCGCCCATGGCAAACTTACGAAATTACGTGCCACCCCTCATGATGAGAGGTTACAAGAGGTCACTGTGACCTCCCAAAACCATGCCTTATTCAGAAGTGTCGATTATTTGGTAAATTTAAAGATAATATTGCCACTTTGATATTCTTTCTTAAAATTCTTTTAATGATACCCAATGTTTCTTTGCATTAGATATTTTATTTTCCCCTCCAGCTCTTAATCTTGAGAGCTATTTTTCTTTAATATTTTTCTGCAAATATATTTTTAAAAAAATCTTAACTCTTTTAAAAATCAGTCAAAATGCCGCCCCTTGGCTGCTGCGCCCGTGACAAAAGCCATTCCAGCCAACACCTAGATACTGCACCACTGGCACTGCTTGAACGCATTAGTTGTTGTCACCAAGTGCTTTCGAATTGCTACCCTGCCTTAAATGTTCGCAACATGAAGTTTAATTCTGACAGTTTTATTGAAACAAGATTCTGCAGATAACTGCTCATTTCTGATATTATCTTGGATAACGATTGCTGGTGCTTTTGGGCTTCAATGCAATTTAAGACCAGTTAATCCCTATCAACAAGTTTCGACTTTCGGTCACTGCTGTGCTTTGAAGACGACGTCTTACCATCTTTTGTGTATGCTCTCATAACATCAGATAGTGTACTGCTTTCAAACCTCAAAAGATTTGCTGTTTTCTTAACCGATGCTCCATTTAAATGCGCTCCAATTCACATGACTTTTTTAAATTCTGACATTTCAACTCATTACAGAAAGTTTGATAAATGCATGCCACTACTGGTGACTACTGTTCAAAACCTGATACCTTCCTTTTTGCGTACACTAGGTGGCACACATCTGTTGCAAGTGGTACGGCTGTACAGCAGGTGTGAAATGCCTCATACTTTTTCACAGGTGTTTGTATTATTTTGTACCCCATCTGCATATTGGCGAGCACTGAGTATCATAGATTAAAAAAAAAAAAAACATTCTACTTATACATAAATGTATATAGGTAATAAGTTTAATGCATAATTATTTCAATATATATGTACAATGTGCACTACATATCTATGCACAATGTACATATGTATCAAAAAAGAAACCCGAATAAACTTAATGTTTATAAAAAAGAGCAGGTTTGTCTTTTGCAGTCATTAATTATTTTTCTCTGTAGTTCCTTTCAAGCACTAACCTTTTGGATTTGGGCTATTCATATAGAAGTATTCCTTTCGAGATGGGCGGTACAGCTGTTGAACCGCAAACCTCTTTTCCTCTGAAGACGGAACGGCGTACAAGCAAGAACTTAGGTTTTATGACTTCGCGGTTTGAATATAAAGCCGTAATCCTCCAGTGAGGGGGGTATAAAATCTTGGAAAAATCTCCTGCTCCAAAGGAACGGAGAAAAGATTTCAATCCCGTCCTAAAAGGAAAAAAGACTTGTGGTCCAGCACGTATACCACCCGGTTCTTAAAGGTTAACTTGTCTTGATCTGGTCATTCATGCCACCTCCATGACAAGATCTTCCTTCACTAATTACGCTGAAGGATCACTTGCCATTGTCAAGCAATGGATCAAAACTTTCAATGCGAAAGTTTTAAATGGTCTGTCATCTATGTTGCTATCCTCCTTGATCCCTTCTAAAAGCCTATCTTCTAGTAAGCTTTGAATTGTGTGAGTTTAATAACTTTACTTTTAAGAAAAAGCTTTGGAACCAATTGCAAAAAAAAAAAAAAAAATCTCTAGAGCCCAAGATCCCTTTGTAACAAGCCAAAATGCAGATCATTGAATGCTATCTGTAACCTCAGGTGTTTGGATTTTTAAAGCGAGAAAAAATTTTCTGCTTGCAACGCTGCATCCACGTAAAACAAAATAAAGTGTCAAATCTTAAACCCTATACAATCAAATTTGGATAAAATAAACCCACGTAAAATGATAGTCTACTACATTTCCAAAATTTTTAGCTTTTATACTTTTGTTACTTAAGCAAAATATTTTTAGCAATTTATTACATAAACTTTTGGACAAAACTAATATTTATTCTGTCCATAATAAATTGGAGATGACCAAAAAGACGTACCCTGAAAAAAAAAATTATCCCTAGCTAGCTCAATAACCATCAATTAGAGTTAAAGGTCCAAAATTGAAAACAAATAAATATATACATTTAAGAACATACATAAATTTCTTACTTACTGTAAAATACATGGGTCTTTTAAAATACCAAAAACTCATTTCACAGGGGGGAAATATTTAATTTGCCAACTGCACTATATTAAGAGTTAAAAAATTAACATTCAAAACAGGCACATAAAAAGATGCCGTGTGAATATTTTATTGAACCAAATAAACTTCAAAGTGCAGTGAATCAGTAACTACAAAAAACATATAATGAAAATTAAAAACACAACTTTTGGTTTCTAGTCACAAGATGATATTAGCTTGCTTTTCCAGAAAACATATTTGAAACAAGGTTCTTATATGATAGAGGTATAATTTTTTACAACTTTTCTGTTTTTAAAACAAACGTGATTGAAATATAAAGCACATAATTGTCTATTTCAATGGTATAAGTCCTAGTAGTTGGCTACGCAATGTTTATAAAACTTTCCGGCCATGATCTCCTTAACCTGTCTAAAGAGTAGGCCTAAAATTCAGCTATTTGGCCCTTAATTTCGGAAATTTTGCAATTTTATTGAAATTACTCCTCTTAACACGCGAGAGCTCGCACGGGGTCGAAAACGACCCCAGCCATTTTTGTTTCCATTTCTTGGAATTTCATGGACAGATAAGGAAACCATCTTTTGGGTAGCTGCCATTGTGTCCTTGATTGACAGGAAAGTGAGGTTGGAATTTTCTTAAATCCTTTTAATTCTTGTAAACTAGGGGGGGGGGGGGGTTCTTGCGATTGGAGTCTTTTAAGACCGCATGCGAGTACTGACGTCAGTCAAGTTCTCGGAACGGAACAGGTGTTTGGAGTCGGTTTCATTCAAAGAATTTCGAAATATTTTGTGAAAAGGAAGATCAGCCATCCTTCTTCTAGCCATGATTTTCAGTTTACTAGCATGTTGTTCACAATGAATATGTAGTTCTGTCCAAGCAAAATTCATATTTTTCAATTGCTTTTGCACTACTTATAACAAAGAAAAGATGCCGACTCCATAATGAGCAATTTTAGCTAATTACTAGACGATGGAGAAAGTAATGAATATGTGTCATTTCAGACAATGAAGGTTTCGCAATGAAGAAAACTTTAGTGTTTATGATAGTGAAAGCAAATTTTCTTTTAGCAAAAATTCTGATAATCCTGATACAGATGACATCTTTATTGGAAGAGATGAAGAAACTATTTGGCAAAGAAATAAATTTAGAGCTAATGTTTGTACTCCAGTTCATAATAAGTATTTTTCTTCCTGCATCAAAGGGGAACTCAAAAAAATGTTACTAATGTGTTTGAAAGCTGGAGCATTTTCATAATAGTTCATAAAACACTTTCTTTATGCCTTTCAAATCAAAACCTAATCATTGTAGAAGTCTCTGTTAGTGAAAAAACATAAATGAATAAAATAAAATAAAGAAGTCATGAAAAAAAGGAAAAGAAATGAAGAAAAACACATTGGGGTCGTTTTCGACCCCGCCCGAGCACTCGTGGGACAAAACATGGCGGTGAGCTCTCACGAGTTAAAATACAGACTCCATTTTTTTTTCTTTTTTCAAAACAGCTATTCATCACCATGGATTCAGTCTTTTTTTTATTTTTAAATTCATATTCGTTGCAGCTTTCTTTATTCAATATTTGTTCCCAATTCGACTAGTGTTCGGTTTTTGTGTGTCTTTTATTATTTATAATTTTAAATTGTTTTTTAAGTACAATCCATAAAAAGTGATAGATCGAAAGCACTGAGATGAGAAACAAGTGCTACTTTGTAAGAAAAGCAGTCGAAAACTTTGTACAATTAATGAAGTTAAAAATGCAAGACAACTTGTCCAAAAGTACAAATAAATGTTTAAAAAGAGTTTTCAAACTCTTTTTAAACATTTTATTTGTACTTTTGGACAAGTTGTCTTGCATTTTTAACTTCAAGTGCTACTTTATTCTTCGTAGAAATTTTATATATAGTTAAAATAAAAATTAATACATTTTAATAGTTTGGACTATGAAAGTAAAAAAAAAACAAAAATAAATCTTTTAGAGATGAGGCTGTTGAAAGTTCACTGATTTTGCCTCTTACTTCCTCATCGGTTTCTTGAAAAATTTCTGGCCCCTCCCAGGAAAAAGTCCATTGCTTTCCGGTAAGCATTGGTCATTCTGTTAAACAGCGTTGAACTAAGTCGGTGTCCATGTATGTATGCTGCAGTCTTATTTTAGTTCTAATATTTAAAAATCGCATGAAAACACTAAGACTTATGCCACTGAAATACGCTATAATATGTTATTTTTCGATCACGTTTATCTCGAAAACGGAACGTTGCGAAAAATTATACACCTCTACTAGATTCAGCTTTCGCATGAAACATAAATCCAAGTTTCATTTTTTTTTTCTCGGTGAAAACAAATGTACACCGTCAGAAAAAATCACTCCAGAAAAATTAGTAAAAGTTTAACAGTTTAACATTTTCTTTCTCGGGCTAAATTCGGAAATACACATTACACACGATTAACTTTGCTGAGTAATTTTACCAACGAAAAATCTGAGAATCTGAAATAAAAACCTCAACACATGATAACATGGATTTGTTTTCAAGAATACTCATTAAAAAATGAAAAGAATGAAATTAAAATTTATAATTACTTTGCCAGTGCATTTTCAACATTTTGTTTTATAATGAAAAGCGGAAGAAGTCAACAGACATTTAATTACAGTTACAGTTAGTTAAAGGGGGGGCGTATAACCTTAATATTACGGGGCGTTGCTTGATTTGTGATCTAGATTCCTTGATGTGTAAAATATTGACAGACGCGGATCCAATGGGGATCATGGGGTCATGCCCCCCCCCCCTTAACTGACTAAATATAACGAAGAATTGCCTTTTTGGGACTAATATTATGAAAAAATTGTCAAAAAACCCCATTTTTGCACAAAAGTTGTACTTTGCCCCCCCCCTTTCCGAAAGTGACCCCCTCCTTAATCACAACCTGGATCCGCCCTTGAATATTGATGGATGGACGAGAAAAGTGTGACGTCACTTCCTGGTGCCTGGTTCACTTGCATCGTCGTCTCATTTCTTCCCATGTTATTCCTACGGAGATTCGAGTGAGGTCTAGTTTTTGCCAAATTTGAAGAGTTTTTTCTTATT
>JAXGGA010020874.1:0-17517 GCA_038373865.1 Uloborus plumipes | reverse complement strand
AGTGTGTAATACTCAAAGCTTAGTTACTTGCAGAAAGATTCACCAGGCTCATGTCAATTGCTCCTGGAAGAAGCACGCTTTTCACTATGTCCAAATGGGTGCTCGAAAAAGCCGGTAATTGCAGGGATGGTACCCTGATGGTGATGGAAGGACACAGGAGATCACCGTGACCTTCCAAAACATTTCCTTACCCTGTAAATTTTGTCGGACTAATCGGCAAATCTATAGAAAGTTAAATATTTATAGCTTAGTTACTTGCAGAGACATAAATCAGGCTTATATGTCATTTACTGCTGGAAGAAGTATGCTTTCCACCATGTCCAAATAATGGGTACTCGAAAGAGCGGGTACTGTCCGTCTGTGAAAACCGCGCTTAATACTCGCTAACCATTTCACTTAAAAAAGGGGTGATGGATTGTGAGTGGGAGCTGAAGTTTCCAATTTAAAACTTGCATTTTTGCTATCCTTTTGACATATTCAACTAAACTATGTATTAGGAATTGGCACCGTTTTACGTTGGTTGATACGACTGAAAATGCTTCTTATTATTCTTCCCCTTATTTTTATCTTACCTATCACCCCTATTTTGCTAAGATCAGAGAAGACCTGACGCATGCGTAAATACGAGGAAGGTTTTACCTAAGAAAATCAGACAGTTATTGCAGGAACGGCGCCCTGATAGGAGGTCATAGGAGATCACTAGATCACTGTGACCTTCCAAAAAATTTCCTTACCCTGCAAATTTTGTCGGACTGATCGGTAAATCTGGAGACAGCATTAAAAATTACATTTTTCAATGATTTTCAACACAAAAAGTGGATTTTAAATTTAACGATGCTTTAAGGCCTCTTCGCATTAGATGCAAGTATCTATGTGAGTATGCTCAAATTTCACCATCCGGTAAAATTCGAAGTTTTATTCGCAATTTGAAAATTTCCTACCTTTTAGATATTGCGGTTCCGGGCGCCCCTGGGTTTTGATGAAAAAAATTTGGATGACTTAACAGTAGCTAATGAGAAATATTTATGGTAAATCCAGCAGGCAACTCTATAAAAAGTTAGAACTAAAACAGGGAAAACAAGTATCTCTTCATAGTAGCCTAGGGTGGCAGCTAAGGCAGTAGAATAAAGAACGTTGTGAGCGGCTCGTCGTGTGTGTGTGTGTGTGTGTGTATCGGGGGATTTTGGCTAATGTAATAGTTATGTATTTTTCCAGATGTAACTTCATTAAAACGAATTTCAAGGGACCTAAATCATCATCTTATTCGACCACTACAAACCATAGGCAGGGATCGGAAATTTAGTTCTTTTTAGCATTAATTCATTTTAAACGTGTTCGAATTAACGAGGTTTGAGGGTTTGACTAATAAATAGTGAAAATGGAAAACGTTGCCTCCTCTCCCCTATCTTGAGAAATATTTAAATGACGAGTAGAAAAGAGTACATTAAAAAATTTTCGCAATTTGCCATTAAAAACTACGTTAGCTTAGGTTACCGCCCCAAGCAAGAACTCTAAGCATAGACAAACGTTGTAGTACGTTACGATACGACATTCAGGGACTGTCGTTTCGCTCTTGCTTGCTCTTTAGTCTGGAATAGACATGCATAGGACAGATCAAGTGTAATTAATGTTTTTAGAAATCAAAACCATTTTTGAAATGAATGCTGAAATTGTATAGGAACAGGCCCGTCATTTAGGAGGGGGGGGGCAGGGGGGGGTCAATTGCCCCCCTACCTTTAAGAAATCAATGTATTTACAGATAAGTGGGCGTGGTCTTTGATGTTTTCCGGTGAAATTGCATTGTGTTTGGACCCTTTGCTCCCCCCCCCCCCGGAAAAACTTGAAATGACGTCCCTGCATAGGAACTGACTAGTTTAAACTAAAGCATATGGAAAAAAATTCTGCTGTGTACATAAGTACTTGGAATCAATTTCTAAAATTAGTCACTATTAAAAACTCAGCCACAACATGTTATATTTTTACCTTCCAAAAAATGTGTAGTGTATAAATTTTAAAAGAAAAAGCAACAAAACCCCCCCTAAATCTTCCAAGTTTCAATCTCTTCTCTATCTCTATCTTCTCTTCTCTACTAATAATAAAGCTGAAGGTTTGTCTGTCTTTCTTTCTGTCTGTTACGCGCGTAGCGCCAAAACCGTTCGGTCGATTTTCATGCCACTTGGCACAAAATTAGTTTGTAGCATGTAGTTTTGCACCTCGAAGCGATTTTTCGAAAATTCCATTTCGTTCTTTTTCTATTCGAATTCTTAGCGGAAATTCGATAAAATAGGGAAGAAATATTTCACACACATTTTCAAGTCTTATGTCATTCGAAAGCTTGAAATTTTCTGCACAAAATGAAGTTTTTTCGAAGTTTCTACGATCATCAGGAGAGCTGTAACAATTGTTTTTAGAATCCCGAAATTCAAGGCTTACCTTCAGTAAAGCAAGCCAAACGATTCTAAAATGGTTGAGCTTTAGAATAAAATTTGTTTGAAAAGAGAGATAAAATGAATTATTTTATCAACGGAAATCAACTTTTCATGTTGTTACTATGGTTACGTGTTCATACTTATTTTTGTTTCGTTCTTTTTCCAGGGTTGCCAGCGTCAATCTTCGTAGGCTACGGCCAGACGTAGTATTTTTGATTCTACGGTAGTATTTTTTCGGCCCAAATAAGGAGCGTAGTATTTTTCTGGCAACCCTGTTTCCAATACACTAATGACTTAATTAAAAGATTTGGCGGATTTTTTTTTTTTTTTTTCATTTTCATAGATTTCGCATTTCAGCAACATTGATTTTGGCAACGTTTGGAAACAGTAGTATTTTGTAATATTTTTTTAGAGGAGGCGTAGTATTTTTTTGTTCCAATTCTCTGGCAACCCTGTCTTTTTCCCGGTGAAGATGCTTTGGGACCCTGCTTGGCGCGTTTTCAAAAAGTCAACTACGCAAAATAGCTAGGGTTACCACGCTTGGCGCGCCTATCGTTCATTTAGCGAGAAAAGGGTACCTAAAGCACAGATTAACGAAATATCGTATCAATTGCGATATTGCATCGTTTTTTTAAAGTGTTTCATTTCGGAAAATGTATTGTTTTGTTTTTTAAGCTAGGAAAGAAAACTTTCTTCTTCTTTTAAACTTTGGTAAGATTTCTGTTGGTTCCTGTTATCAACAAAATTGTTCTTATTTTCTCTTTTGGCTTATTTTTGTCCATCTCCCTTGGGGTTGCATTCGAATGTTCCAAGGGGGTGTTTTACCCCATTTATCGGGTAAATCAGTGTTTTCAATGCAAGGTGATATGAATTGGTTAACAAAAGTGATATGAATTGGCGCGACCACTTGGCGATATATCGCCAAGCTTTTGATCGCCAAGTATTTGACGCCAATTGGCGAAAATTTTTTTTTTTTTTTTTTTGATTTAGGTTCAATTTGGCGCTGTTGGCGATATTTTGCGAAAAATCCACTGAATGATGTTAAAATCGACGATATTTAGGAGATTAATCATTGTAAAACATTTTTTTGCATTGTTTCGTAGCAAACTAGGGATACAAATGTTTGAATTGTTATCTTGCTCACTCCAAGCACTATTTTAGCACTTAAGGCATCTACTAAGAAATTTACACGTAAAATTAAGTAGTGTGGGGTCCACATTAGATCTTTATATCACTTTGAAGGAATTATAGTTGAATAAAACTAAAATAGAGTATTTTTTCTGCTATATCAATTATTTTACAAATGAACTTTTAATTTTATACCACGGGCAAAGCCGTGCGGGTACCGCTAGTCCTGAATAAAATCAATCTCCCAAAACAACTACAATCAAAAACCAAAAATGATCCCCCTCCCCCTAGATCTTCCAAGTTTCAGTCCTGTATAAAACCAATCTCCCAAAAATCAATTCCCCAAAACAATTAGATTTAAAAAACATGACAACAAAAAATGACGGGCTTTTAACCGTCGCTCAGGCAACTTAGTAGAAAGGGTTCATTGAAAAGACAAATGAAATGACACTCATGCAAAGCTCTAATGATGCCTCTTCCAATTAATATGAGAGCTTTCTCTTATGTCACGCGCCAATCACATGCCAGCAGCCGACTCGAAAGGGATGGGGAGAGATACCACTCGGGAAGTTGCGCGTCACTTACTTTTCTGCGAACCTTGACGCTCACTTCGCGTAAAAGCCGCTACCCAAAATACTACTTTTTCTGATTTACAAACAAAACAGGTGTTCAAAACAATAAACAGGAATTGTGCTAATCAATCAAAGAGGATGTTTCGAAATTAGATCAAATTGTTTCTGAGCTTTTCTTCATAATATAGCTGCGGAGACAAATTTCATGTGATTATAAAGAAGATTTTTAAATGTAAAAAGTTTTTGCTAGGCAAGGGTTTGATATATTCCGGGTAACAGATAGTCTGTCACATTGCGTTTTTTGAGAGGTGATGTTGTCTGAGTATGGTAATAAGTAGCAGCTTCTGTTTATAAACCTTTAACCCTTCTTATCCTGTGATTTCCATGGACAACGTAAATGTAGCACATTTACTCGCCTCTAAATTGGCCATATATTTCTTTCTTCAAATCTGAATAACAAAGTTTTTGGGTTGAAAAAAAAAATATTTCTATACAATTTGCATTTAATAATACCATAAGAATAGATCTGAACAAATTAAAAAATAAAGAATTTTCGTGGTCATGGTCATATTGTTTTCTGAAGACTATGTCTGGTTAAGTATATTTTATCTTCATTCCAAATAAAAAGGAAATTCTAGACAAAATTCCATACAGTTACGTTGATAGTAAGGAATTGCGATTTATTCATCTGAGAAAAATCCTTTCTAGTATTGCATTAGTGACAAAAAAAAAAAAAAAATCATTTAATAAAAATAATGCAAAACTTACGTAATTAAAATTATTGCTAGCAGTCTCTTAGTTTAAAAAAAAGTTACAGTAGGTTAATTTTCTTCCAAAGGCTACTCTCTTTCAATAAAGCGTAACAATGTTGTGTTCAAAAGTAACGGGGCAAGTTTCTAAGAACAGGACTGTCCCTTTCAAAATTAGTCACTTGACTCATCCAGCAAATTCCATGTGCACGAATTTTTCTTTTTTTTTCCTCCTTCAAATGCCATTAATGCGTTTTCTGAAATATTGAGATTGGCAGCTCGTCATTTTCAAAGCCAAATGTTTTCTACTCCAACAGAGGCATGTATTATTTGTTGCGGTTGGGAAAAATATACTGGAATACATTTTGAAAAGAAACTCCAATTACAATGGTACAAAAGATGCATTGTAGGACTTTGTCTTGACATTGTATCTTGTTTTTAAATTTACCGTATGAAATAATTTACTATCTGAAACAATTTGTGAAAATATAGTACGCGTGTTTTAACATTTTATTTATTTATTTATTTTTTGCATATTTTAAAACGACTTCGACAAAAAAAAAAAAAAAACGAACAAGAAGTTCTGTCGAGAACTAAACGAGCCTACTTTCCCGTACATCGACATCGGCATTCTAGCATCTGATCAATATTCTCTTGATTATCTGAGATTGAAAATTATGTCAAACATACCTTTTTTGCAATTAAAGCTAATTTCTAAATGCAAAATAAACCAATCTCATCAGATGAAATAGACAAGTAAAAAGTAAATAAACGAATAAATAAAGTTTTGTCGCACCTCTTAGAGAATGTAACTGTTATAATTCTTCCGTAGAAAAATTCCTCAATCGTTTTCAAAATAAATAAATAAATAAATAAAAGTACAAAGAATATCAAAACACATTTTGTCAAAGAAAAAAAAAAAAAACGTTCGTTTATAAAATGTCGAGAATTTCATTTTTTATTCCGTTGCCAGTTAATAAATTTTAATAAAGAATAAAATGCTCTCGTGAATGAAAAATTTTTTTTTACAAAAAAAATCGACTGCCAAAAAAAAATAAATAAATAAAACAAAACAAATAAATAAATAAACAAAAAAAAAAATCGTCTGTACAGTCAGTCATTTTTTTCTGAGCCTGTATTTCTACCGTGTTTGCGGAGTCGGAATCAGAGTCCTCCCAGAAGAATATTCAGAAAAGTACTTTACATACATTATTTATCAAAACCATTTTCTAACAAAGTTAGTTTGAAGGAAATCCGTCTTTAAGCTCAGGATCAACATTCAACTTAAATTTCCCCGTTGGCGCTAATGTTAAGTTTTTTTTCTGAAGGGTTCAACGTTGAACGAAAAATGGTTCAAATCAAAGAGCGAAATATGGGAATGAGCCTCTCCGAGATCTTTCGAACAAAAAAAAGTTTATTCAATTCGGACGGTTTTCTTAAAAGTCATTAGGTGGGGAAAGGTTGCTTCAACGGTTCAATGTTGAACGAAAAAATGTTCAAATTGAAAATTTAAACATGATAATGAAGTATCCTTGCTGAAATCCTTCGAACAAAAAAAAAAGTTCGTTTAAATCGGGCTGTTCACTCAAAAGTTATTAGTGGTGACAGCTTGTTTGAACGGTTCAATGTTGAACGAAAAATTGTTCAAGTCGAAAATGTAAATACGGGAATGAAGTATCCTTGATAAGATTTTTCGAAAAAAAAAAAGTTTGTTCAAATCGGACTGTACACAAAAAAGTTAGTATCGCGGGATAGGTTGTTTCAACGGCTCAAAGTTGAACCAAATATTGTTCAAATCGAAAAATCAAATATGGGAATGAGCTGTACTCGCCGAGATCTTTCCAACAAAAAAAAGTTTGTTCAGATCAGAATGTTCATTCAAAAGTTATTGGGGGGGGGGGGGGGACAGACAGACCGACCGACCGACACACAAAATCCCCATCTCAATACCCTACTTTCCAATTTTTAATTTTTTAATATTCATTTTTCTTTTTTATTTTCTTTTTGACTTTTTCTTGGACTTGGCGATATTTTTTGGATGCATTAAGCTACTTTTAATACTTTTTTCGTTTTTCTTTTACTTTTTAACGTGAAAGTAGGCTAAAAGAAGAACAGTCCGACAAACTGAGTAGCCAAATCATCAGGGTTGGTTTTACTTTTAATTTAACTCGGCGTAAAGAAATAAAATGAAATATGTGTTGGTTAATAAAAGAAACAGAGATTACATAAAATAGGTGAAGCATCATACAAGATCATCGAATTTTCAAAACCTTATTAAGGGATTTTTTTTTTTTTTTAAGAATGGGGATAACTTCTTTTACTGCACACCCCAACTGCAGTATTTTCACTTAGTGCGTTCGAGAAAGTTAACGAATTAGCTGCTTATGCAAAATATTGCCAAGTGAAAATGAATCAGTCAATTCAAATTTCAATCGTTTATTTCAAAAACCAGTCAAACATCAGTTTCCAATTCCAAGAAAACATTTTTTAATTACATTAAATTATTCAATCACGATTGCAACACTTTTTACCGAAGAAACGCATCGACCCATGCTTAGATTTCAGTTGAAAATAGTTGAAAGTATTGTAGTCCGTTTATTGTAGTCCGTCGGGTGGTTTATTTCTGAAATAATCGGTTATTTTCAGGACAATAAAAAGCAATGTCTAGTGTCCAATATTGATTAACACGAGAGCACAAGAAGACTTAATTAAAGAGGATTAAGAGTCAGACCTGTCATCAACTCCCCACTCCCCCTCGCCAGTTTGAAAAAATAATGCTTTTATATTCTAGTTTAAATTCTAGTGAGTGCGGTTTTTGTTGTTTTCCAGTAAAATTTGCATTGAGTATTTATATGCCTTTTGCCCCTGGAAAAATCCAAATAACGAGTCCAGTAGAAGCTCCATCGCCTTCAAACCTTATTCTTGCAGGTAAAGAGCCTGAATTCTGTGTGTTTACTATGTAGAACTTCACTTAAAGTTGAAAGTAAATAATATTTTCTCAGCTCGCGTAACTGCTATACAAATTACAGCCTGTGTTTACGAAATAGTTTGAAAATTAAAGCACACGCTTACCCAGTGAAGCACAGAACGGCATCGCGGGGCCCCATCTTCGCTCTATCCTTGTATTGCAATTTCACCGTCAACAAAAACCACCTGCCGCTCGCATCGGCTCATGTCTGGTAATTAGTGTGGAAAATGAAGTGTCGGCTTCGCATATGTGACGTCACGGATAAAAAGCAACTTCGGGCATCACGTGGTCTGACCGCTGCAGCTTTCGCTTTCGCAAACAGAGTGGTTAATGTCCGCCGAGGAGCAATAAAAGTCGTGTAATATTACTCTGTGTTTGTTCTTTTTTTGTTTTTTCTTCCTTTTTTTTTGCTAAGACTGAAAATTCTCAAGATAAACTGACTTTCAATCAACAGTTTGCTCCTTACGTAATGCATCTTCTAATGTTTTTTTTTTCTTTCTTTTTTCGCTTGGAACTCCATTGTGAAGAAACAGGTTTCAGGAAAAAAATCACTTAAGATTGAAATGGTTCGCTCTAAGAGAGAGGGTAGAAAAGAAAGAGAAATGTTTAAGAGGGAAGTTTTTTTTCTTTCCCCATATTTAAGAGCTTGAGTTTCTATGATTATAAATGATCCAAATGAAAGTTCTAAAACTGAAACTATTTCCCACTTATGTCAGACTTGTTGTTAAATGTGTGCTATTATCTTACTTTTTTGAGTAACTTTGCACCACGCGAGGGTGCCAAATAAAGATATTCATAAGAAAAGTCATGTGGCTGGTTGAACCAATCACAAAGACAGTAGAAAATGTTTGCACCAGTTAGAGGTAGACGTGAGGTCAGTGAGCTAATTTTTCCCTTGCTGACTCAAAAATTGCAATATATTCTTCAAGCAGTACCTTGTCCTTCTCGCTAATATTAAGATTCCAATCTCCCAATTACACAAAAAAAAAAAAAATCCTTAGAATTGCAAAATTCTAAGAGAGAAGTTTAAAGTTTAAAATTTGTAGGCCGTTGGAACCATAAAATTATTTTGGGGAATCACATAGCCATGCCTACTTTTCATTTTTAATTCACACGCATAAAGTAACAGAATTTGTTATGACAGTCTGCGATACAGGTTAAAAAGACCAAAAATAGTCTGAAAGGTATGTTATATTATTTGATTAGTCATAACACTAATTATAAATCATCAACAAGGTTAGTTTGAAAACAAAAGTGTAAATTTGAATAAATATGAAACGTTGGCTAAAATTCAAAATAAAACTAAAAACTGAGGCTCAGGCAGCTGCTAGAGTAAGTTCTTTCTACCTCTCAGCCACTGGGGACTACTGCATATATTTAGGAGCCTTTTCTGTTTGCTTTTACTTTCTTTAATGTTTTATTCTGATCTGAATTTTCCTACTTTGAGTTGCATAGAACACGGGAAGGGGGGGGGAAGGCAGACATTTATAATACAGAAATAGTTTGCCGATCTCAAAAAATTTGCAACGGGCGTTGCAGAGTCGCGCTGATTCTGCTACTGGACACTCGTACATAGTAAAAAAAATCATAATTGTAAATAAATGAATGGCGAACACAATCTATGCTATTCAAGAGTGAATCGTGAATAATTAAAATGTTTTACTCTGATGCAAAATTTTCCCTTCTATCTAATGAGTCTTCACGAAACACACATTTCATTTTTCGTCTAATTTCTTACTAGAAAGTGTTACTGCGTTTGATTAAGAAGATGGAAGTAAGGAGAAATATTAACATTAGAGATTGGCCCAAAACTGAAAAGGAATTGAAGATCTAATACCCAAAAAGCATCTAATAACTAAAATCTAGTCAAATCACAAGGTCAGCTTAACAGCTATCATCATTTCCGGAGTAACTGATAAAATGAGGATTAGCAGCTATCATTTTAATTTTTCCGGATGATAGCTAGTTACGAGATCGTTTTGCTCACTTCTTAAGGTTATCGAATCAAGAAATTTTGATGATACGTATAATGAACAATAAACTTTAACGATGCAAAATTATAGCATGTTACGATGGCTACCAGCAAATATCTTTTTTTTCCCTCGCAAATGTTGAGTAAGGGCCAAGCTCCACATTAACGTAAAGCAGAAAAATAAAACAGAAACGTAAAATGTATTAAATAGTGTTCCTACGCAAAGTACCCGGATTTTCGGTTTCTGTTTTCGGTTTCGGTCGCGTTTTCCTCTGATGTGGAGCAGGGCCCTAAGAACACACTCATCAATTATATGTTGAGATTTTAAACTTTGCTTGCGACTGCAAATTATTCTTAAGGAACTGTAGGTTCAACTTTTGAAGTGTTAGGTACTAGAGAAGGCTTTACTAGTGGCGGATTTACAATATCACTCCCCTCCCCCTCCCCAAGCGGTAGGAGCCCGAAGATGAGTCAAAAATGCACATGATAAATGCTACACCGATCTGTGACAGAGAAAGACTCCCCCCCCCCTCTTTCAAAAAAAAAAAAAAAATACAATGCAACACGGCCATGGACCTGTAAATCCGCTATTGCTTACTAGCCATTTTCATTAACCCAATAATGCCTGACATTTTTTTTCCAAAGATATTTTGTATGCCGGTTACACGGCTACAGAACATACTTTACAATGGTTATGTGCTGCAATATGTTAATAATGAATTGAAACAATACCAAAGAAAAAATTGAACACTATTATTTGATTGAAATGTTCAGTTTTGGTCAATTCAGACACTTTTTGGGCCGTCCCTAAAAAGGGACGCTAGGCATTAATGGGTTAATTAACTTCAATCTATCTTTATGCAGTTCTTGTAGTCTCAAAACCATGTGCCTAATTTATATGAAAGTTGGTACATTAATGCTTCTAAATTTGATGAAATGCATCTGAAAGTGTTTTTTTCAAAATAGATTTTACTGTTTTTTTTAAAAAAAGGTTGCTAAATGAAATTTTAACATAACCCGTGAATTTGGAATAAGGGAAATTCTCCTTTTTATTATTTTGAAGCCCATAAAAACTACATTTGATGTAAAATTCCTGTGTATCTGATGTTCTTTGGTGATTTGGGTGTCACAACGGTAGTTTGTCACACTTGAGAAATTGTGTTGAAAAATGCATGAAATCTATAAGTAAGAGTTCATCAAAAAATATTTTCAAAAATTTTCGGAAAATTAAATTTCCCGTTGTTTCAAGTTTAAACCCACATACATATCTGTAAACTTGTTTATTTTACAATGTCTCTTTTTCTCACAGTACATATGTTTATTTTACATTGTCTCTTTGCCTCACTGTAAATGTGTTTATTTTACACTGTCCCACTGTGGATGTGTTCATTTACAATGCTGGTCTTGATGATCCTCAACACATTAAAGGCAAAACTAATTTTGATAATTCCCTTTAAAGCTGATGTACAGTAAAATCTCTTCGAGCGGCCACCTTTCTCAACGGCCAATTTTTCGTGGCACGGTTTTTTGCCCCATAGACCTAACGTTAAAATTCCCCTTAGCAGCTGCCACTCAACCCTTGTGAAAGGTCGCTAAGAAGCTTCATCATTTCAATTCTTCAAAAAAATATGTTCATTTTCTGCTTCTAATCTTCAGCCTTTCGGCCCAAGATCAGCGTAGGGGATGTCTTATTGGCTGTTAATGGATTGCGACCATTTCGGAGTAAAAAGTTTATTTACGTTTATTATTCACTTGTTACTCAGTGATCTGAATTGTAACAATCTCACAGAGTGTTTTATAAATCACAATCAACTCAATGAAAATTATGTGCCAATAGGAAAAATGTAAACCGGAGCGAGAGAGTTAATACAGACGATATTTGAACGATTCCTCGAATCCGATCAATTCCGAATCCTTTCAGCTTGAAACGGCAGTGGAGTGGTTTGTTAAACAGTGTGGATTGAGAGTAATGAATGGCCCCTGATGGAAGGTCATGGGAGGTCTATCAATGTAATAAAAGATCAAATAAAATACTAATTTCTCTTTGGAAAGGCATCAAGCTTTATTAATAAAATATTTTTGGAAAAAAAAATAGAACCGACTTTAGTTGGAAATTGCTCTAAAAAGTAAAAAATAATTTTTTTCTTTGAACACCATCGAAACTACTTTTAAACATAAGTTTTGAAGTCGGCGCAAAAACGATAGGTAAAATGATATTTAACCATATTTTGCCAACATTTTTTTCAAAGAAACCATTGAAAATCAAAAGCAGAATATTTGTACCATTACACGAATGTGTGGTAATCAATGAAATTAATCCATTAAAATTTATATTTATAGTTGAATTGTAGTTGCGTATGATTCTATACATTGTTTTTGCGCCGACTTCAAAACTTATGTTTAAAAGTAGTTTCGATGGTGTTCAAAGAAAAAAATTATTTTTTACTTTTTAAAGCAATTTCCAACTGAAGTCGGTTCTATTTTTTTTTTTCAAAAATATTTTATTTCATTCTTTTTAGTGTAATGCACTTAAAATAATTAAAATATAGTTAAAAACCATGCAGCTGTTCAAAAAACTTGCAGACCTGGACTCGATCTCATTCCATCAGGAACTTCAACCCGACGCTTTTAACCACTTGACCATCGGGTAGCTCATTAAAGTAAGGATTTACGATAGCACATATTGTTTTTAAATAACATGAAATTTTAGTTTTTCGATCATAACTTTTTTTCTAGTGAACAAATATCATCATATGAATACATGGTACCTAAGTTAACTATCTCCTATCGATTTAAAAAAAATCGTCCAAATCGGTTCAGTAGATCAGATGTTATGTGCGAACAAACAGGCAAAAAACATACGCTTTGAATTGAGAACCTCCTACTATTTTGAAGTCGGTTAAAAATTGAAAGTAAAAGTAAGTAATTTGAATTGTGGGAGAAGGAGTTAGAGTAAGACTTGGAAAATTGGTGCAAGTTTTTGCTTTTCATGGAAAATAATTTTCAACTGAAGTGGACTCTTTAGCTTTTTTCAAACACCACAAATCAAAATCTTATTTTTTAAAAATGTGTGTCACTGTAATGATCGTTCATATCTCCCCCCCTCGCAGTGCAAAAAAACATTACACAGCAGATTTTTCCCAATAACTCAACACTCATGGTGTTTGATACATTTTATTTGTTTGTAATGATGTTTTTTGGTCACAACCAATATGAAAATCACAAAAAATAGTTACTTTAATTTTAACATACATTTATCATCTTCAGAATTTTTGACTTTTAATTTTACCTTGAATTTGACGTAAATGCAAGGTATAAAATACAGAATTTTATAAAGGTAAAAAAATTAACGTAATATAATTGATTGTGTATATAATTTTTGAAAAAATAATACAGGTGCCGCAAATCAAAAACCATTTATTGCCACAATCGATTCAAAGCCCCCAAAAATGGCGCAAACGTCCATAAGAAAATTCTACAGCATCGAAGGACCCCATTGCCAATTTTAACAAAGATCCGACCAAAACTGTCATTTTGAACCATAAAAAAATATAGGGCACATTCCCATGGGAGGATAGGATGTACCTGCATAAGAATTACAATCATTAAAAAAAAAAAAAAAAAAAACATGCAGCTATTCAAAAAAATCCTTGCAGACCTGGGCTCGATCTCATTCCATCAGGAACTTCAACCTGACGAGCATAACCACTTGACCATCGGGTCGCTCATTGAAGTAAGGATTTACGATTGCAGATATTGTTTTAAATGACATGAAATGTTAGTTTTTCGATCATAACTTTTTTTCTAGTGAACAAATATCGTCATATGAGTACATGGTACCTAAGTTACACCATCTCCTATCGATTAAAAAAAAAATTGTCCAAATCGGTTCAGTAGATCATATGTTGTGTGCGAACAAACAAAAAAAAAAGTATACGCTTTGAATTGAGAACCTCCTCCTTTTTCGAAGTCGGTTAAAAAATGAAATACATGTTAGACTTGCTGAAGTTAGGTATCATATAAATTATTACACAATTGTAATGAAAATATTATAAAGCGGCTACTCACTATGAGCGGCCAAAATTTCCCGGAACGAAGGAATGGCCACTTAGACTGGCTTTACTGTATTTTTCAAAATTATTCTATTCAACTTCAAACAACATTTTGCGAAGAATAACACACTTAAGTACAAAGAAATAAAACAGCTAATACTGAATTCAATTTTAAGGTGGTCAAACCATTTTTATCTATTGCTATCTTTATATGAAAAAAATTAGTATCAATTTAAATAGCAATCAAATAACAGTAAAATATCTTTTTTTAGCAAAAAAAAAAACCATCACGGCGATTTAAAAATCTTTCTGATATATTTTTTCTTTTTACACACGTTTTCAATTTATTTAACACTTTCAGACGATCTTTTTATTGACTGATGATATTTCAATTTACTGCATGTTTCACGCTGATTATTATTATTCATTCCTCCTCCTCGAATTTCTTTAGCCATAACTGATTGGGAAAATAAAATGAAGGTTTAGGGTTACAATTCTATTGAAACTGACTGGAGGGGGGGGGGTGATTATTCTCTGGCACTAATGGCAAAAGAAATTTAAGAATTTTATTTTTGCAGCACTCGGGCCAAAATGGAAACAGATAGAAATCATTAATGATATTTTTTTCACGCGCAGATGATCGTCAATTTTTAATTAAAAATTAAATTCCGCTTTCTTTTAAAAGCCCGTATCTTTTTTCAATGTGAAAATATCGATTAGGGGTTTTGAAAACCGTAGGAAGGAAACTTTCTTAAAGGTATTTTTTGCGTTCTTTCGAATGAGACCAAGATCTAGAAAAATCCGATAAATATTTCGGGTAGAAAGAGTCATTTTGAAGTCCTCGAAATTGTCGATCGGTATTTTTTCCCCGCTCAAAAACCACCCTATGATCCTTCCCGGTTGCCCAAGTATCTCCCTGCCAAATTTCGTCCAGATCCGACGTAAACTGTGGATTTGTATAAGGTACACACACACGTATAAACATATAAACGTGCAATACAAATACACGATTCTTCGTTTTATTTATGTGGATTGAGGTATTTTAATAAATGTTAATCAATTACGCATTTATTGATATTATTGTTCATCAAAAATAAACTAGTTGAAGCTCATTTTTATGTTGAAATTAAAACATATAACAACAAGATACATGAGCATATACAGTTAATTTCAATCTCCTTAATTCAAACACGCTTAAAACGAATTACTGTTAAGGCAAATTACATTTTTTATCGCGTCCTATTGTTCGTTGTTCATTGTTCGTCGGATAAGATGAACTACGGTTAATGCGAATTAAGGTCTACTTTAGTTCGTTTGCATAACAAATTAAAGAGAAGACGCGTTTCATGGATGCAATGAAACCTTTTTTTTTTTTTCGTTTTAAAAGAATGATTCTTGGTGGTTCACTTCTGGACGACCATAAGTCATCCAAAAGAAACAGTAGAAGCAGTGCTGTAAATTAAATTCTGATATTGCGATGTCTGATAAAGCTCTTCAGAATTATATTGCGTATGTAATGTGTAGCCGCGTTTTGGGGACCAACTTTTGATAAATTACTGATTTTCTTCGCAGTGATGGAAGTGATGGGCTCAGAGGTACGACCGGTGTACGGCGTCGCTTGCAAATTCGGTTGGACGTGCGGGTACGTGACACTACCCGCTATTGCTTGGTTCATCAGAGACTGGAGACCCTTACAAGTTGCCATCACACTTCCTTGGGCAGCGATGATCGTCATGTTGTGGTAATTTTCATTGACATAATCTTCAAAAGAAAAAAAAATGCATTTGAAAATATCAAAAAGTTAAATGTTAGCATTTTATATATTCTATTTATTAATGAGAATTGCTGCGTAAATAAAAGCAGATTACCTGGCCACTAGATAAACACCTCTAAGCACTTTTTTTTTTAGAAATTTATAATTTCACTAAAAATAGCAACATTTGGTATAGGACGAGAAAAATCTTTCATCGATGTCTACCACTACTAAGAAAAAAATTAATAAACTTTTAGCGGTTCTCTTTCGGGCTTTTCTAGATGCTTAAACGGAAAGTGGTGCAGCATACAGGCAATGAATATGCCTAACTGGTGGAGAAATAAAAATGTTTTGCAGTCGCTTCCTTTTTACTTCCTTTTACGTAGTAAAGGAAGTATTGTGATCGCGAAAAAAAAAAAAAAAATCACTCAAATTTGAGTCTAAATTTTGATTTTGCTCACCCCCGAATGAAAGTTCAGTAGTTTTTTCGATCTGTCAGCACATGCATATGTACCTACCAACATATAAGCAGCCGAAAAATTCTTTTCAACCACCCCCGAGTTAATTACGACGAGTTTTCCCGTGACGTCTGTATGTACGTATGTGCGGATGTATGTGCGTATGTGGCTCGCATAACTCAAAAACTATATACCGTAGAAACTTCTAGCTTGGTATGTAGGCTCTGAGTATAGTCTAGTTGTGCACCTCCCCTTGTGGTTGCATTTGAATGTTCCCAAGGGGGTGTTTTACCCCTTTTTTGGGGTAAATCAGTGTTAATTTCAATGCAGACTCAAGTGATATGAATTAGCGCGACCACTTGGCGATATGTCGCCAAGCTTTTTTTCGCCAAGTGTTTGACGCCAACTTGGCGACATATCGCCAAGTTGGCGACAAATTTGGCGAAAAATTTTTTTTTTGAATTTGGGTTCAACTTGGCGCTATTGGCGATATTTTGCGAAAAATTCACTGAATGATATTAAAATCAGCAAAATATTTAGAAAATTAACCATTGTTAAATATTTTTTGCATTGTTTCGTGGCAGATTAGGGGAGTAAATATTTGAATTGTTACCTTGCTCACTCCAAGCACTTTTTTTGACACTTAAGGCAACTACTAAGAAATTTACACGTAAAAGGAAGTAGTGTGGGGCCCATACCAGATTTTTGAAATTATGCAGAAGGAAGTTATTGCTCTAAGCTTATCTAAGAAAAAAAACGTTTCATGCCTCAATTTAAAAAGGAAAAAAAAAAACTAGCAGATTACGTTAATCACGTTTAAGGAACTTTTAATGATAGAAGGGTCAATCCATGTCAAATCACCCAGGAAAACGGGATTTTGTAACCCATGTCCTCTGATTTTTATAAAACTTGGTGTATTTAATATTTTTATGGTGGTAAGTAACCATATGAATTCTTTTGCCCATATTTGATCTGGTTTTTGTTTTACAGGCCGTCAAACTTTTCAAAAAATTGCATTTTCTGTCAACCGCTAAGCCTAATCTGCATGTATACGTATCTCTTCAGTAAATTGTGACGTGTGCAGAAATCTTTCAATATTTCCAAAAATTCTCAGATATGTTGCTGAAAGTATGAGGATTTAATAAAAAAATGCTTGAAATTTATATAATATAATTTTGTTTGAATAAAATTTGAATAAACTACGACAAGCATTTTTTTCTTGTGCAAAACATGAGTTTACCTAAAGTGGCACGAAAAGGCGGAGGTCCTATTCAATAATGGAAGCATTCGAAATGAGCCTGAAGGTGTGTTCTATCATTGCGAAGAATAAAATTAGTGGTTTTTTTCGTTTTCTTGTTGCTGTTGCACAATATACACATTTCAGTATCAAAATTTTTGAAAAAAAGTTCTAGTCATTTTCCTAACCTACATTTCAC